>RJWT010023846.1:0-16684 GCA_004365215.1 Cuniculus paca | reverse complement strand
CTTACTGCCATCTGCACTCACAGAGTCAGCACTGACAGAAGCCCATGTAAGCTGGTTTGACAACACCGAAAATGCTTCCTAATCCACATGATTTCCTCTTTAACCCACATAGATCTCTGAAATTCGTTAGAAATTCATTCTTTGCAGTTAAAGTTTGATCCTTAATGAAAACAGAATGTTCATGGGGGAAATAATACATCGAAGTTTATTTTTATTGCAAAAGTTGTATGCTTTAAGCCAGTGCCTGTAATTCCACCACTAAGGAGGCTAACACTGGAGGATGGAGAATTCAAGGCCAACCTGGACTACCCAGTTGGACCAGGTCTCAAGAAAGAGAAAAAAAAAAAAAAAAACAAGCAAACAAGCAAGAAGAAAAAAGGTAATATGCATTTTGTTTGTTTGTTTGTTTTGGCAAAAAGCTAAACATAGACACAGCTAAGGTATCCTTGGTCAGACCACAGTATTGCACAAATTCCCATGGACTACTTTGCATAATGTGTTGGGCCTTGTAGATACAAAGAGTTTGCCTGACACTCCCTGCTCCCCATTCCCAACCTTATCCTCTCAGAGAAGGAAATATTGCTATTAATTAGTTGCAAATCCTCCCAGAATGTCTCGGTTACTTTTCTCTCTTTGCTGGAACAAAACACCTGATACCCAAAGTGAAGCAAGGAAAAGTTTATTTAGCTTACAGTTTCTGGAGATTTCAGTCCATAATCAGCTGACTCCAAGGCAGGGTGGCATGGCATTGGGGCAACTCTTCAAGGCAGCAGCCAGAGCAAAAAAGAGAACAAGCCCCTTCTCTACCCTAATATTGTACACAGGCCACCACCCCCCCACCTCCAGGGTGGGTGTAACACTCACAAAATGTCCTTGCCCTCCTTTGCACAGGATGAGTATATTTACAAAGTAAGAGCCTGGGCTCCCTGCTGAGTCTCTCAGTTAAACTTCTAAACTTTTCAAGTTGACACAATGTATCAACCATAACAGAGTTTTTCTCTATGCATTTGCAAATATCTGCATTCACAAAACATAAGGAACTACCTATTTTGTGTTATTTTTGTATAACTGGTATCATAATCTGTGTATCACTCTGCAATGTGTTTTTTTAAAATTTCATGGTATTACTTTATGGTAGTATTTGCATACTTACAAGTGAGTATATTTTCACATATTAATGACTTAACCCATTTAATGCACAGTTAAGAAAAACCCAGATAACACAGAAACCACAAAAGGAGGCTCCATTCTTCAGCTCGCTTTTCTATTTCAGAAAGAACCACATTAAACACTTGTTCTAAATTTCTTCTGATAATCGCTTTCATACTATAAACAATATTTCTTGATTTATCAACTTGTCCTCAGGTGGTCACATCTGTCCTACCTCCAAACTGTCAGCCCAACCTCCATTCTTTCTTCTATCAAACGTAGACTGTGTCTCTTGAGTCCCTGTCTTGGAAGACAGGGATAAGGTGATCTAATACGTTCTCTGCTTCCACAGCCAGCATCCATTTATTTCTTTCTGCCAGATTAGCATTATATTTCACTGTGTCACTGTAGAATCTCCCCTCATCAATCTGTAGTTTGGTTTTAGAGGCTGAAAGGCAACAAACAGCATTTGCACAACGATGTCCCGGCTGACATGCGCACAGTGGAGCCTGGTGGTGTGGGGGTTGTCTCTGCCCTTCCCTCTCTTCACACCTGTGGTCAGGGCTGCTGTGCCCCTTACGGCCAGACAATTTGGGGCTTCAAGTAGAAATCAGCTTTTCTCTTTTTAACCTCCTCTTCCTCCTCCTCCCCCTTCTCTTCTTCCTTCTCCACTTCACTTGTTATTCTCAAACTCTCCTTTTCCTCTTTGTGTCTTTTATTCTCACCTTTTATTTTAGGTCCATCTCCCTACTCCTGGTCTCCTCCTTCCTTGCTTCACCCAACAGGATCAGCTTCTGGATTCTGGCCAGCTGCTCTTAGCTTCCTCTAATCTCCCTATGTCAACTCTTTTCTCTCCACTCTGTTCTCTAGAAGTATTTTTAAACTCTTGCTACAGTGGATTTATTTTTTTCTCTTCAACAATTCACTTGCTAACATTTTCATGGTGTCTTAGGTGAAAAAGAATATGAACGCTTGTGCTCAGTTCATGACCTTTTTTTTTTTTCAAGTCCAGATTTTTTTTTTCCTGTACTGGGAATTGAACCCAGGAAGCACTGAGCTACATCCCCAACCATTTTATTTGTTACTGATTATACTGACTGTATGTATGTGTGTAGTGTGTGTGGGGGGGGTGCACGTGTGTAGGTGTGTGGTACTTGGAATTGAACCCAGGGCTTCATTCATGCTAGGTAAATGCTCTGCCACGAAGCTACACTCACACAGGCCTTGCACTGAGCTACACCCAGCCTTTTTTAATTTAATTTTTTTGAGAGAGAGTCTTGCTATGTTGCCCTGGCTAGGTTCAAGTTTGCAATCCTCCTGCCTCAGCTTCCTGAGTAGTGGGGATTACAGGCATATGCCACTGTGCCTGGCCCAGATATTATTATAATGTAAACTGTTTTTTCCTAAAAAGAGAAAAAATTTGAGAGAGAATTTCTTTAATGTGGAAGACAGAAAATAATCACTAAGCACAAAGAATATTTTCTGAAATGTCATCACTTTTCTTTATCATTTGACCCCATTGATCACTGCCCCCCACCTTTTGTTTTTGTAGCAGAGATCAAGCTCATGACCTTGTGCTTGCCAGGCAGACACTTATGCCGCTGAGCTAAATCCCCGGCCCTAATCACACTTTTTTTGTAATTCTCTCCTCTTTTAGCTTTTGGGGCCCTGTTCTTCTCTCAAAATCTCTGTCACTGGTTCCTTTTTCTCTATCTCTTTTAATGATGCATCTATATTCTTTTCTTCCTTGATTGCTATGCCTTTCACAGATCAAAGACTCCAGAATTTGTCTCCAGTGCCCCATGTTCACTGAACTCCACACTGTCTACTCTGGCTCCCTACCAGACGTCTTGCCTCCATGTCCCAAGGCTGCATGTGCTGAATATATCAGCACAGCATCTCTCTACTCCATCTGCTTTTGTGAGTTCCTTGTCTTGATTAACCAAACTGTCACCCAGTTAGTCCCTGAAACTAGAAACTGGCTGACCCTACCTCTTTGTGGAAGACACTGGTCACAAACTTGTTCCCTGTTCTCCTTGAGTACAGGCAGGGAGCTATGGCTGATGGAATGTGTGAAGAAATGTATCACTTCCAGGCCTGCCCACGTGAACAGTCTTGACAGCCTTCACTTTCTTCTGCGGCTCTTTGCCAGCTAGAGGTTGGTCACAGGGCTTCTTTGTTCCTCTGTGCATGCTGACTCAGGAAGGGAAGTCACAGCTTCTGAAGGGACTGTTGCTGAGAATGTTCTTACCCAGTGTGATAGTAGTTTTCATGTGTGCACTTTGCTAGGTTATGGTGCCTAGCTGTGTGGTCAAACACTAGTCTAGACATTGCCGTGAAGGTAATTTTTAGGTGTAACATTTACAATCAGTAGGCTTTAAGCAAAACTGATGCCCTCCACAAGGGGTGGGTCTCACCCAGTTAGCTGACAGCCTTAGGAGCAAATATTGAGGTTTCCTGAAGAAAAACTTGCACCTCAAGACAGCAATATAGAAACTCTACCTGTATTTCTAACCTACAGGCCTAGCCTACAGAGTTTAGACTTGTTGGATCCCACAAAACAGGAGCTAATTTCTTAAAGTAAATCTTTCTTTCCATGTCTCAGTCTCTCTGTTGATGTATATCTCATTAGTTCGGTTTCTGTAGAGGACCCTGACTAGTACTACAAGATAAGAGCTAATTCCTTTCCATGTGACCTTTTAACATTCCCATTGTTACTGGAATTTAGGATCAGCCTGGGCTCAGTGATGGTCTGGGTTGTGTAACAAGCAAAGTAGCTTTATTAGAGAGGATAGGACACTTGGGAGTGATCCAAGAGGGTAGAGTTAGAGGTCACAACTACCCCATGGACAAGGGTGGTGTTTGTTTGTTTGTTTGTTTGTTTCTGTTGTTTTATGGAGTGGCCAAGGATGGGAACTAATAGGGTTTTTCCAAGCAACTCTGAGCTTCCGGCTTCAAGATGAGAAGGGGAGTTTTTGAACTTACATGGTCTTAGTCAGGACAAGCATGGAGGCAAGAATCCAACACAGGGCTCAAAACAACAATGCAAATAGCTGTAAATAAGGCCTAATTGGATTAGGTAGGGTCACTGTGGGTCCAAATAGTGTTCGTTACCCACCTAGGTGTGACTCTGTGGGCTCCAAATGTGTAAGACTATACAGGTGGAGAATCTGAAAGGAGTTTAATGTGCTCCTTCAGGAAATTCAGGGACCATGAGCTCAGGAAATTTAGAGCATGTTTTGCAGAACTTCTTCCCTGGAATCAACTGCCAGCCTCCCATCTCCAGCTTCTGTCTAGCTCACTACCTCCTCTGTCACTCTCATCAGTTGAGTCTGAAGTTAGATGTAAGGTGTGTCTGTGCACACACTGTGTACTACCCAAGAACATAAAGAAGTTTTTTTCAAGAGTTGAAACATAAATGCCCCTTCAGTCTATCCAATAGCAGAGTTTTGACAAATCAGCACACAAAACAGACACTGACATCTTCTTGGATCCTACTGAAGCTCTATCAGAAACACAAGAGAAACTTAAAAGGAAACAGAGTTGCCTACTCAGAAGATCATTGACAGAAAACAAATATCTTCTACTCTGTCCATTGGTACTAGAACAGGACAACAAAAAAATGTGCATCCAGGAGGTTAAAATATCAAAATATCCCTTTTCCCTCCCATAGTAATGCAAGAACCCTAACTGAAGATCGAAACCAGATAGCAGCAAGGATTCTAAAGTGGCCAGCAGAAAGTCACTTTTATTTTGACTAGGGCCTGAGGTTGCAGGTAAAATAGAGTGGCTGCCCCTTAGAAGGAATCAAATACTCCAACAGGAAAAAATATTTCAAATACATAAAGAAAAAAACGAATAAACATTGAAAAGAGCTACTTACCTGAGGCACTGGTCAAGATGTGTGAATTTACTTGAATATTATCCCATCTAATTCTGGGATCAAGATAGCAGACCTGGGTATAGCTAGGAAGTGAGAAGTTCCCTTGGCCTTTTGTTTGCCGAAAAATTTTCCTTTCCTTCCTCATCTGGCCTATTACCATAGCACCTGTGGAATGAATTGTGGTCTAAGGAGCATCTCTCTAGAGGTTCCAAAGTTAGTCCTTGCTCTGCTTATCTTTTTTTCTGTTTTTTCCGGCTCAGAAAGTTGTTCATTCTTGTGACTTCACTGGTAAGACTTCAGCTTCCAACTTCCAGCCCCACTTCTGATTTCAGATCCAGTCTCCCGATCCATTCCAAACTCCTTTTCATGGTCCAGCTTGCCTTACTCTCAATGTCTGGAACATGAAAAATTCCAGCTGTTGGACCAGCTCTGAAAGATTTATACAGACAACCTCCTGTTTCCTGCCTCCAGACCACTGTTCTCTCTGGTCATCACTCTTCTCTGACTCCTCGTTTCCTCCATTCTTCCGTATCCTCCATCTGCTCCTTCCTCTTCCTACTCTTTAACCACAGTTCAGGTACATAGCCCATGGGTTAAATTATTATCTCCTGGCCTGCTCAGTTTCCACAAGAGATAGTCTCATCTTCTGCCCTGGATCACCTTGCTGCTGCTGCTTCTTACTCAGCCTCCTCGTGAATGTAAGATCCACTCACAGGGATCACAGTCTTACTTCTCAATGTCCAAAATCAAGGTCATTGGTTCCCTCCAAACATGTTCCCATTCTCATCTTCTCTGCTTCTAACTGCTAATGTTTGAAATTTTGAAGACTTTTGGAAATCAGATTTTTTTTCTTTACCCTCTAATTTCATTTAGCGCCAAACCCTAACACTTCCATGTTTCTACTTTTCTCTAAATCAGATCCTTTTCACCACCCACCTGAATCACACTGTGGTTTCTGTCTGGACTCCCTACCTAGTTGTCTCCCTTCCATCCATCCTGCATACCGCTGCTACGTTAATCCTCCCTAAATCTTTCTTCCACTCTTGTCCACCCACTCAGAAGACTTTCAGGGTCTCCGGTTTCCTAGGGAAACAACTCTCAACTTGATGCACTGTTTCTAGAAATGACAATGCTCAGCTGGGTCATAGTTACAGCTTTGACATATGTTAATATTAGCCCTCAGACTTGTTAGCCCTCGTTAACTTCCTGGAACTGTAATTTCTCATCTGTGGTACAGTGATAATGTGAAAACATTAAAAAATTTTATACTATCATGTACTCTATAAATATGAAATATATTTGGGATTTATTTTATAAAATGATGCCACATTTTTTAAAAACTTGGGATCTATTAACATATACATTTATCTTGGTTTTAAGGTTCCCCATTGCCGTCTCATTGGCACACGTGTGCAATCCCTCCATACTTGGGAGGGTAAGGTGTGGGAGCACACAGCTGGATGGGGGAAGGCTGAAGACAGACTCAGTCAAATAATCTCAACAACAGTCACCAACGTGATAATGCATAGGATGGCCTAGAGTAACCAAGGGATCTGTTCTAAGTGACTTTTAAACTAAGATTTAATGGCTGGCTGAGCCATGAGGTGGTCAATAAATTCTTATCAGCAGTGACTGATGGCCTGTGGTGTCTCACCTGGGAACATCTGGACAAAAGGAGGCAAAGGTTGTGCCAGGGGCCAGATGCTGAGCAGCCACATCCTTTCCTGCATGTGAAATCTGCTTAGATTTTTCCTATTACTCCGTGCAGTTTCCTTCCCATTGCATGTAGAAAGTTGAGTTAAGAGGGGTAATATTGAAAACTTGAGTTTGAAAATTATGTGGAAAAATACTGCAAAAGCACATACAAATTTAAGATCCATTTACACAGCTGTAAAGTTGTCCTCCTAAGCTATATATTTGGACACATCTTTGAGACAATCTCAGTGGAGACTCCTGTGCTTAGATGACCTGCTCAGTGTCTAACTCCGTCCTGTCTGGGGAGAATAACACACATTTGGCATCAAGCAAGAAACTTCAGCCTGTAACTACTCCTTTCCCCTTATGTAACGTAACTTTTGTGACTGATGGGTTTTCACACACCACAATGTTATTAATTCTCATTGCTACTTGAAAGACATAAGGCTAAGTAGGTTAGGGATTAAAGAGTACATGAGAAAAGCATTTTTCTTGTTTCACTTTTGTCATTTAAAAAGAAGATAATACTTAGGAAGATGGGATGGAATTTCCTAGCAGAAACCGCAGAGTCGGGTTGCAGTGTCATGGAAGACAAAGGCAAGATGTTTTAATAAGTTCTCATTCAGTCTAACCCTTAGAAGACTTCCTCTCATGGATACTAAAACTTTCCAAGCTATGCCCACCAACTATTATTTTCCCCTCTCCTCCTTTTAACCCCTTGAAGAAAAGAATGTTCTAAGTACAACGCGGTATGCATGTGCAAGAATTAAAAATGAATTAGGGAACCAAATAGAATATGTGTGAGAAAACAGCATGCTGCTTCCGTTTGTCAACTGTGAGTCTTGCTTTTGGTTTGTTTTTGTTTTGTTTTGTTTTTTTCTTTCTCTTCTGTCTTTGAGTACATCACAAACCTTTTAGGAAGCTGCCTCTTCATTCATCTCTCAGGCTGCCTGTCAAAATCAGTTCATAGCTAGTTTATACTTAATAACATTGAGAAGGTCAGTCGCATGAAATATTAAATAATTCATATACTGCAGAACTGTGTTGTCTTCTAAATAAACATCTAGGTTGCAGCAAGGTAAGAAACTAGTTAAATTGTTTGAAAGGGCACTTATCTTAACATTTGAAGTTATGGCTCTATTTGCTTTCATTTCCTGCTCTCTTAACTACCAAATTCTTCCTTTTTTTTAGCAAAGTGATTTGTTTCTCCTGTCTTGTCTGCAAGTCCCTGAACTCTTTAGCAGACTGAAATTCACACAGCTCTGTAAACTGGGCAGGCCCCACAGTGAGCCTGGTGTGCTCTCAGTCTCCACAGTTTATGAATTCTCATCCAAAGTGCAGCTTTCTTTTGGTCAATCGTTTTGATTTGTTTTTTGACCAAAAGTCTTATAAGCACACATAAGGAAGCAAAAATACAAGAACCCAGGGTTTGGAGAATGTTGTCCCTATACCAAAATGCTTTCATTCCATGACTGCCCTTCTTCTGAAAACAGTGTGTTTTCTAAAGGTAAGGGGCTGAAGTAAAGGAATAAGAGGAAGTTAAGTGTAACAGAGCAAGAAGATAGAAGTGGGCACTCCTAGAGAAGAAAAGTAGGAAGAGGAAAGATGTAACTGAGGCCAAAATTGAACAGATCCTATGTTTTTGTTGTTGTTGCTGTTTTTAGCATTTTCTATCTTTAATTCTACTCTCATTATTTAATGGTTTTAGTCGTAAAAGACAGCATTTGCTGGATTCGCCTACAAGGAGCAGTGCTTGGCAGGAGCTGGTTCAGACCTCTTGCAATTTAACCTTCTTTTCCCAACCCATGATCAAAAGAGATTCGGATAAGAATTTCTTTACTCTATGACTTTTGTGGGCAAGTAACAAAAACATACTCAGGCTAGTTTCAGCAAAAATGAGGAATTCACTTGAATCAATATTGAGCTATGTCACAGAAGCAGGAAGACTGGGGAGCATACGCAGAGTAGAGCCTGAAATCAAGGCCCATGGGAATTCTCCCAGCCACGCGCTCCCCATCACTGATTTTCTTTTTTCCTTATCTCCGCACAGCGCTTTATTTGTCTTTCTCTGTCCATAGACCGACTTCTTCTGCCTTTCTGTGCATTGGTCTCCTCCTCCAGTGCCTCTGGAACAATGATCATTGTCTCAATAACAAAGCTTCAAATGCTCACAACAGAAAGTCCTTGGGACTCATGCCAGCCAAAGAATTTCGTCCCTCTAGATCAAGTGATTTCTTTTACCCAATCAGTTGAAGTCAGTAGAATGGGTAAAGGTCACATAATATAAACATGACTTTAGGAAAGCATATCTACCTATGTGGAATAGTTCTCAAAGAAGGGGAATTCAACTTGGGCATGGTGGCACACTCCCGTACTCCCAGCACTTGAGAGGCTGAGGCAGGAGAATTGCCTTGAGTTTGAAGCCAGCCTGGACCACCTAGTGAGTTTAAGTTTAGCCTGAACTACATAGAGAGACCCTTTTTCAAAAAACAAACAAACAGAAAACAGACAAGGAGAGAGAGGATTTAATGAGGCAGAATCCTTCACTATCCACCACTTTCCAATGCCTTAATTTCCATTTGTCTGCTTCAGCTCCTAAGAGCAGTTTGAACCTGTGGCACGTGGCCACAACAGGCTGTTTGTTATTGAAAGCTGTAAAAGGCTTACCATCACTTATCACTTCTTAGGAGAAATATAGAGGGAAGAAAGGCAGCAAGAAAATCCTCACTCATCCACTGAAATTCATGGCATGAAGCAGTCAAACACTCACAAGTACTTACACAAAATAATGAGGTGGCAGTGTAAGAGGAAAAATAGGTGATAAAAGTGGATGAGAGTATTTAACTTCACATTTTCTTTCCACAGTGTTTTAAAATTATTGTTCCTCTCATTGGGAAATGATTCCAAACTGACCATTATATTGGTACATAGCTATACCCCTACTTAACACCACCAGACCTCAGAAAAATGCACATTAAAACCATGCTTCATATTAGCTGCAAATCATTTTGCATCCCTAGAATGGCTAAAGTTAAAAGAACTGACATTTTTCTTTTTTTAAACACTAGATTTAAGCCCAGGGCTTTTTCACTGAGCTATACCACTGGCCCTTTTTAAATGTTTACTTTTAAAAATACTAATTTTTTTTTATTTTGAGACAGGGTCTCACTGTAATCCAGGTTGGGTTTGAATTTGCAATCCTCTTGCCTCAGCCTCCCAGATTGCTGTGATTACAGATGTGCACTGCCACACCCAGTTTAAGACTGACAATTCTAAGTGAGGGCGAGTACGTGGAGAAATTGGACACAGCACTGATGGGAATGTAGAGCGTACAAATTTGGGAAATGGTTTGGTTAAATATAAACCTACTATAGGATCCAGCAATTTTAATCCTGAGTATATTTCCAAGAAAGAGAGAGAGAGAGAATACGTTCACCAAAAAAATGATAAGAATGTTTATTGAAGCTTTATTCATAATAGCCCAAAGTTGTAAACAACCCACTGTTTAACCAAAGTAGAATGGATAAGTAGACTGTAGAATATTTACATAATAGAATACTATTAAGACATTAAAAACAAATGAACTCCATGCCACAACAATGATGAAAGTCATATATTTAGAATTGAGTGAACGAAGTAAAAAACAAGACAGTAGAGGCCGTAAGTGCACACTGCATGATTCCACTTATATGAAGCATAAGAACTGACAAAATCAAATCAATGACTATAGATGTCAGATTAGTGGGTGTTGGCTGGCAAGGGGCAGGGGGAAACCTCATGGAATGACAGAAATATTGTATACATGGATCTGAGTGGCTGTTACACAGGTGTGGACTTATGTAAAATTTAATTAAGCTGCACACTTAAGAACACATGTGTTTTTTACTGTATGATATGTCTAAATTAAAAAAAAATCATCAACCCATTTTGCCTTACACAGAAGGAGCTTGGTAGCATTTCTCTTGGCCATCAGGAATGCCATCTGAAACGCTCTGTGCTCTCCTAGTGTTACCTAAACATTAATGCCGTGACTTGCTTCTAAATATTGATTCAAATATTTTGGTTTGATAAAACCTCGTGAATAAATAATAGTGGGACACCCTTCTGCTTTGCCAGAAGAGGACGAATGAGGTATGGAGTTGAAGTCTGGTGTTCGGCAACACAGCGTGTAGCTGGCAGGGGAGACAAGGGTGTAGCACACAGCATATGGCCCACTCTATGCCTGGGAGACAATTCACAGACAGAAAACCAGCTTTCCACTGGTGTGTTAGTTCACAGCCTGCCCTGGCTACAAACATTGGCATCCTCTACATTTTTCTTCCTGTTTGTTGACAAAAGAATGCTTTGGGCAAGGAGGGAATCAAGAGTCCTGGAGGCCAGTGGGGCTCTTCCCCAGCTTTAGCGCCTCTCCCTGAGGAGATTCAGTCATTGCATCTTCTGTGGTCCAGTAGCAAAGACACTGACAGGCATGTGAGAGTCCCTTAGGCTCCATGATGTCTGTGCCAGGTCTTCTCAGCACCACATCCTGTGCTGGACAGGCACCCAGTGAGTCTCCAGGTCCTGCCAAGACTTAGCATTTCTTTGTGTACCTAGGATGGGCCTTTTAAATTAATCTCCAAAGCATCAGGATCCTGTTTCTCCACATGGGTTAAATAACTAAGCTTCTTGAGCCCCTCTGTCTAAGCCCCATGAGAATGAAAGAGTGAACTACTTTCCGAGGGATTTGCCTCGATTTCGGACTATCTTCCTTATGTGAGCTGACAAGGTGTCGTGCTCCTTTCCCAGGGTGGATGTCACCACAGAGTGGGGGATCGTTTTAATTTCTGAAACAGGAGCAGCACATTGTGGGGTCGAGCAGAAGGCCCTGTGAAATCTCCCTGAGAAGAACTTGAAGCTTTTCTCCTCTCTGTTTTTGTTGTGTTTGCCACTCCCTGCATTCTTCCTGACCTCTCTCAGTTCCTTTGTATCCTTTCTCTGGGTCTCTCTCTCTCTCTCTCTCTCTCTCTCTCTCTCTCTCTCTCTCTCTCTCTCTCTCTCTCTCTCTCCACATCACTAATTGCTCTGTCCCATCAGTCATATCTAACAACATCCTCTCCTGCAACTACCGCTTGTCCACAGTAGAAGTAGAAAAGACACCTCACGTCCTGCCTTACACAATACGCTCTCCCCATTCCCAAGCTTGACTCCACAATCTGGCTAAACAAGACACATAGAATTTCAAGAATCGTCTGCTGTGACATCTTTATTTACTTAAATCCTCCAGACATATTTTGTTAGAAATACACAATCTGGTTTTCATTTTAACCAAAAACTACTAGCAAGACTTATTAAATGATCTACTTTGTTTGACTTCTAAACCAAAGTTTTTAACTGTTTAAAGAGTTTTTAACTGTTAATTCTTAGTCACTGGAAAATTTCCATGCCTCTGACTTTTAGAAAAAATTTTTGCAACACATTTCATTTCAAACAGATACAAGAGTGTGATGAGCTCTCACATACCTATCACTCAATTTTCGCAATTACCTAGTTTGTTAATCTTCTTTTATTTATCTGCTATACATGATTTTCTTTTCTTCAATATTTTAAAGCAAATCCAAGTTAGCATGCCATTTCACTGTCTATAACTCAGGGTATTCACTGATCTTTAACATTCATAAAGAAGCGCAAAGGCAGAAGTATAAGAAAATAATTTAAAACATTCATAGAACTGTCCATTTTTATAGTAAATTTGTTTGGAAATGTAAAGAGCCAATGCATTGGTAGTATAACAAACTCAATTGTATTTCATATTATTCCAGGGCCTCAGAGACAGTAATTCATGATAAAGGGCATATATGTTTTCAACTAGCATTTATTCTTAGCGTTTCCCACATATATCCATTTACTACAAGGTTCTTCCCCGTCTTGAGCTTCATGAGCTAGAACTAAAACATGACACTTCAAATAATAAGTGAGAGGGAAGAAGAAGGCTATCACACATTGTACTCTGTGGTTTGCAACCTGTACATCAACTTATTTATAAGTCTAAAATAACTTTGTTTTTAAAATATCTAGCCTCTCTGGAGCCAGATTGTTATTTGATGTTAAGCAAAAAATCCAGAGACAATAGAAGGTACCATGCTTCAGAACTAAAGAACAGTGATGATAGCTTTTCTTGTTGAATGTGTCATTCCTAAGCTACTCTGTGCTTTCTTTTTCAATTGAAGTGAACTGTTTACTAAGCAGGTCTAGGGACGCAGAATAAAAGCCTTATTACTCTTAGATTTTGTGAAGACAGCCAAGCAGGTCTCAGTGGCTTTGATTGCAAAACTGTTTTATTTTATGTGGACTCTTAAATCTTGAAATAAATCTGTTAACTGGAAGCTGGGAAGCTGACCTTGAGTTTGCCTCGTATTTCAGCTCTTTGAGGGCAGGAGTAATAGAGACTAGCACATCTTCGTAATAAGTCTTAAGCCAGTTGTGGAGGGTAGAATGCTCAGCTTGGAATTCATCATACTCTCAAATATATGGGAGAGAGTTACAAGACGGTGCTCTAAAGGTTTGTCTCAGAATTGCTGTTGCCTAGAATTATATGTAAAATTTAGAAAATGTCAACTATCCATGTCAAAGAATGATAATTTATGAATGAGCCCACATAGAGACGATTAATATACTTATATCATTTATTTCCAATAAATTGAGGCTGCCCAGAATACCCAGTTGTTCTTTTTTGTGAAGCAGTCTCTTGATAATGAATTATAATCTGTGAGCACAACTGTAATTGATAGAGCTGATTCAGGGTCGTGGAGGGTCATCAGTTGTATTTTCTTGACTGAGGGCATTGCAAGTCATCAGAAGGGTCTATTTTTTTGGCCATCTTTGCACATTCTTTGCCAGGAAGATCCTCATCTAAAAGGAGGGGTTCTTCACCTGCAGATGGGCATCAGGAGGGTCTGTGGAGCCTCTACAATTGTAGGCAAAACTTACAGAGTCAGGACTTCTTCCAGAGAGGCCACAGTTTTTCATTAGATTTTTGAATGATTTCATCCCTTAGAAAGGTAAAGATCCACTTTTCACTATCCAAATTTCTAGACAAAGTAAGGGAAAACTCAGAACTTTCACCTTCTCAGCCTTCGGTATAGGTCTTCACTGCTTGGTCATCATTGTCCCCAGCTCTTATCAACCCGAGGGGCAAGCTAACTGTTTGAAGCCATTTGTCAAAGCTCTCTTTAGGTTTTTATAGTGATAGGTATTCTCAACGAGCCTCCTTGTTAACATTGTCAGAAAAGCCACATATTATCTCTGAGAAGCTAAGTTTGATTTTCTCCCAAGGACTTGTCTAAAACTCTAAAAGCAGCGAGCCCTTTTTACAAGCACTGCACATGAATTTAGTGAGAGAATGTCTACTTCATAGAGGTGAACTGCAAAAGGCTGGTTCACTTCATCCTTTTCATGTTTTGTGGATAGTGAACACATTTAGTTATTTTAGCGATATGGTCAGGTGGGTTCATACCAAGTCATTTCCTGTAAACATTGAATTTCTTCTATCAAGTGCAGGCATACTGAGTATGCCAGCAACGTCTTTGGCCTAGTTGGGTAGATCAGTAGTATTTCAAAATTACCCACAGTAATGTTCACCTTCACGGATATAAATAATGGATACATTAGTATTATTAGGAATGACAGCCTTTTAATTATAGAAAAGATCTTTCACTGCAAAAGCTGAAATATAAGCATGTCGTATTTGTATCTCTACAAAGTTGCATAATTTGTCTTTAGATTATGTGTTATAAAGCCCAGCTTTGGAATTTCTGATTCTGCCTTGATGTGGGTTGTGGCTTTTTGTATATATATATAATTTTCTGTTTCATATTTCTTAAGTTTCTGTTGGTGTTAAGCTCTGAATATAAAAAGGACATTCAATCGCCACTCCTCCAACCATCTCTTCAAAAAGCAATTTCAGAATATGAAGACCTCTAAAACAAGATTTTCCAAACTGCAGTTCATAAACTTTTAGTGGTTCATAAAATCAATTTAGAGCATTGTAACATGGATTTTAAAAAGTGAAACGATATAAGATGTTAGAAGGCATCATGTACAGTAAGTATAAGTATTATGTTTTGAAAAATTTGTTTATGAGCATATGTGTTTGGCGGTGGTATGCTAGAAAATGCTCAACAGAGATACATGATATAGATACATAAATTTATTAAATTTTACTGATATAAGTGATGTTTTATTCATGATATACAATAGTGATTATGTAATATGCTTACTTATAAATTTTAAATGGCTAATTGATTCTCATGGAATACTCTTGTTGGTTTTTGCCAATCTTTCATATTTGTAGGAGGCCAATAGATGCAATTCAACTCTAATTCAACAAAATCAGACCACCAATAAATGTTTGATTTCTCTCTGATTTTTCAAAAATGTTCCTTGTATTATTGATGAGGAGGGAGTATATTCAGGCATGAATGTTAGCAGATATTTTCATTTGCATTAACAAGTAGATGAAAACGAAACAATGAAGACACGTTCACTTACACCTGAGTATCTTTGTTGAATTAAACAACTGTATTTAATAACTGGTTCACAAAACTTATGAAACTGTGACAACTGCTCTCCTGAGCCCATGCACACTGGCTTCCACTGCACAAAAAGTGCCTCACAATAAAAATCGGGTTTTTTTACTGGAGGGTGCTGTTAACGAGTTTGACAAACGCTGATCTAAAAATCTATGCCTGGTGTTGTTGTTGACATCCTCAGCGGCCACTTGGAGTTATACCGAATTTCACAGCTTTCTACACATCAGAACAGTTAGGTCATTTCCCTCCTTTCCTTCATATTCTTTGGCATTTGTTTCCTTGCACCTAAAATCAGATATTTCTCTTTTGTTTTAGTTCAGGAGAAAAACTGTATCCAAACAGTCCAAATCAGACCCCATTTTAGGGCTTATTTCTGTGATTAGCTTAAATCAAGATGAACTGCTGAGAATTTTGTAAATTTGAATCTGAAGGGGGCCCCCTTCTCTGCCTTGTCATCTTAGCCTCCTTCCTCTCTGTGAGATGACCATATGGCCCTCTCCTCCTCTTGTAATTTCCCCAATCCTCACGACCCAGAGGCATCAAAGTTTACTATAGTTAACATTTCGGTGTAGCTTTCTAGCTTTTCCCCTACAGATACGTAGACTTTACCTCCTTTTGCTCCACTTTATTGAGGTATGATTGACACGTAACAACTGAATGTACTTAAAGTATGCAATATGATTTTCTGATACACATATACATTGTTAAATAATCACCACAATCACACAACTACCTTTTTGTGTGGTGAGAACACCCTAATGTACTCTCAGCGCATTTCAAGGATTCAATCCATTAAGCACAGCCACCTTGCTGTACATTCTGTCTCAGAAAATTATTCATCTAATAACTGAAAGTCTGTGCCTTTTCACCAACATCTCCCTTGTTCTCTCAACGCTCCCAGCTCCTAGTCTTTTATTTTCTGCTTCCATTAGTTCAAGTTCTAAAAATTGCACATATAAGTGAGATTATGCACTGTTTGTCTTTTTGTTTCTGGCTTCTTTCATTTAGCACAGTATCCTACAGTTTTATTCGTGTTGTCACAAAAGTAGAATTTTCTTCTTCTTTATGGCTAAATAATATTTAATCATACATACAGTCATTAGTCACTTAACAAGGGGGATACATTCTGAGAAATGTGTCGTTAGGTGATTTTGTTCTTGTGTAATTATGATAGCATATACTTACATAAACTAAGATGGCCATGACATCAACAGACCATACAATCTTTTGGGGTTATCATCACTATATATGTGGTTCATCTTTCAGTGAAATGTAGTGCAGGACTATGCATGCACCACATTTTCTTATTCTTTATCCGTTTATCTGTCAACCAACACTTAGGTTGTTTCATTATCCTGACTATTGTGAAAAATGCGGCAAGGTTGGATTT
>RJWT010023845.1:0-16689 GCA_004365215.1 Cuniculus paca | reverse complement strand
AATTTCTGCTTGGAGCTAGTAGTTGAATCACACTTTGAAACTACTAGTTTGGTTGTGATCCAAATATGGTTACTGAGTGGATCCAGAATTTTCCACAAGGATGTCAATAAGAAAGATGTCACTAGGGAAGAAAATTGAGTCTGTTGAAATGATGAGGTATTTGAGTGATGAGTGCCATTACAGCATTCTAACTACATTCAAGAGTGAGACTCAACTGAGGAACCTGACTTTTCCTTGTCCCATTTTTTTCCATCTAATGATCCAGGAGGAGTATTTTAATGGTATCTGGGTCCTACACAGATGCAAGGATAGAATAGATATCTAGTAATTATTTGGTAAGTGAATATTGATCACTCAAATCAGTTAATCTCAAAGAATTAGCAGGAAGAGAAAGAGAGTGACAGAGGCAGACAGACAGAGTTCATACTTAATAAATACAAGGTAGACTAAAATCTGTGCTGTAAGAGAAAATGCAAACATTGCAGGACTCCAGTGCTGGAGAGATTAGATGGGGCGCCATGAACAAGAAGAATTTTGAACTGAACTTTGAAGAATGGGCATGTTTTTAGTATGTAAGGATGGCAAAGAGTGGGAAGAAGATACCCAGTTAAAAAGTACATAAGAAAAAGCAAAGAGGAACTATTTTGCTTAGAAAAAAAGCAATGGCCCAGGATGCATGAAGTAGAGAAGAACTTTGGAAAAAATCACTTGGTGTCATATCAGGATGAAACTTGAATGAGAGAATCTTTGGACTTCTACCAAAATGGAAAGCCACCAGATATTTTTGAGAAGAGGCATGATATGATCAGAGCAAAGGATTAGAATTAATTCATTCAAACCTAGCATGACAGTACAATATGAAAAGGCCATATTACATTTGATGTCAAAGTGTGATTGCCTTCTTAAGAGTATAATATTCATTTGAGGTGGAGAAAATGAATCCATTTAGGTTATTAGAATATTAGTATTCCTGGACAACAATCAGATAACACTCTGCTATACTGGAAGATCTAATTTATCCAGTGAAAGGGAAATGTACCCGTAGAGTGTTTAACAGTGACCTTCATTGGTTACAGCATATTTTTAATCAGTGCTCATATATTTTTAAAGCACTGCATGAAAATAAATATTCTGAATAGCAAACACAGTATTTTAGTTCTAAGAACAGCAAAGGACTTCCCTCCCATATGATTTCACTGTTAGCATTAATGCAATCCAATTACTAACTATGTAGTACTCTATTAGAAGAACAGCAGTCATTCACCTATACCAGATCCAATTTTCCATCTCATCTATGAGGGCAAATGACTTGTGTAATTGTTATTTAAAACTAGTGGAAAAGAAAGACCAAAAGTCACAAAATATTTCCTTGTAAGTAATAGACTCATCATTTATATATTTTGTGACCTAATGCAAATGGAAAAGATGGGAGGTATTGGTATTAGATGTTTGGATTCACTTTTGGTTCTGTCAGTTCTTAGCAGTAAAACCAGAACAGGTTACTTGGTCTCTGCAAACCTCAGTTTCTTAATTTGTGTAGTGAAAAATATCTGAACAGTGCATGGATTAGAAACCAGCACAGAATAACTGTCTATTACTATGTAGATATTTTAATCATGATCACCACTGTTGATATTATATATTCTTAGATTATGTATGCCCAGAATAAACATTTTTATAATAAATGAAGCAAAATAGCAGAGGGGACAAGCTTGGGACTGACTGGGGAGCAGGGTGAGGACATTTGTCTGCTGCAGAGCTTGGGATTTGGGCAGGCTGTGGTCTACCTTCAAGGGTTCAGTATCCACACCAACCCCGGGCAGGCACTGGATCCAGAAAGCAAGGCTATGTAAGAGGGTGGGGAAGGGCTAGAGAAAACTCGGGAGCAGAACAGAACTGTGCCAAGGCAAAGGAGAGGCAAAATCCAGAGCACAGGGTCTCAGTGAATAACATCTCTGGGGAATGAGAGTAGCAGGAACTCAACAGACCTCCGGAATTTCAAATAAGAGGCAGAGCGCGAGGAGCAAGAAGCTGGAGAACTAAGAAAAAGCCCTACTATAATTCAAACTTTAACTATTTCTTAAAAGAACATACTTTAAAGGTTTAGCTCCAGAATAAGGCTCCTGAGAGGTTGTGAAATCTTGGAAAGGCAGGCCCTGGCGGGAGGTCTTTTGGTAGTTGAGGACAGGTCCTGGACAGGGAAGGGGGACCTGGACCTGGAAAACTGTGAGCCAAAACAAATCTTTTCTCTTTACAAGCTGATAATCTCAGCAGAAATCTGACCAAGCCCAGTTCAGTCTTGTTTGGGGATTAGAGATTCTTCCCTTGCACATTGGATTTCTGGGTCAATGATATCAGGACTTAATTTTAGGGCCAACTGGTTGGTGGATAGTGACAGTTGGTAAACTCTTTGCTCGTCTTTGGTGCTAAAGCGCACCCTCTGGAGTCCTCTGGTGGACTCAGAGGATGCAAAGGCAATGCAGAAATTCAGGTAGCCTGGTCATCAGAGCTGCTTCTTGGAATTGTTAGAAGAATCCTGGGAACCAATGTGTGAGCTAACACTCATGCTATTGCTCTGGGAGTTATCTATGGGAAAACTTTTCTAACCTGAGCTATAGGGAATAATTATTCAAGGAATGCTTAAAGTCAAGAGTTCAACAAGAAAATGCAGTGAGAGGAAAAAGAGTAATCTGACAAGGGACCGTTAAAAGATTATGTACTGAACATCACAACAGGGTTTTTAAGGCAATGCTAGAAGATTTACTGGTTTACTTTTTTGAAGGATAAAGATATTTTCCATTATGCTTTTCCTGTTGTCCAAATTGTCCAAAGAAGACAAATTTTATTTTATGTCTGTGAGTCAACTGTTTCAACTCCTGTCCTCACCTCAGACCACTGAGACCAAAAACTGATATGAAAACACATTGGTCTTTATTAAACTCAGAGGGGAAGAGGGAAAATATTGGAAGCAGGAAAGCCCCTATATGAAGCAGAAAAAGCTATTAGAGTACAGACAGGTTTACTTTTGTTTCCTGAAAACATAGGCATCACTCTTTCTGCCAAGGCCAACATAAAAGTGAAGAATGCTACAAAAAGCAATACTAAAGTCAGAGATTTAGCATGTGCATCATCTTTCTATATATGTCTTAATTAAATTATCTTTCAAGTGAAATCTTACCTGGTATTTAGTTACACGGTTTCTCTGCATTGAGTTAGTTTTGTGTATGCACACTTAGGTCAGAAACAGGAAGTAGTTTCTCAAGGTTACCAATTAATTACTTAGAGGAAGAGCTCTCCTGGTGTTCCTATTGCTACCTTTATTCTACTGTTTTCTCACATTCTGTTTTCTTTCTAAAAACCCAATGCTCTCTGCTCTGGCTGGGGTCTTCAAAAGCAAAAGCAAAGGCAAAAACAAAACAAAACAAAACAAAACAAAACAAAACAAGAAATTGAGTCTTCAGGAAATTCCCAGGTAGGGGAGTAGGATGGGACTCAGAAGAAGAGGCCAAGCTAAAGTGTCTATCAAGAGAGGTCCTGGAGGACAACTTGGGTTCATTTTCCCAGGACAGCCTTTGGGGGCTTATAGACTGCCCCGCAGAGTTGTCTTGGCCAGGGTACAGAGGAGCAAGAATGTTTATTTGTCCTATTCATTCATCCATCACTTGTTAAAGGTAGTCACCATCTCCTGCCCAGGGGCAAGGATGGGGATGGGAGGATGTGAAGCGCCAGGGACTTCTGATTTTCTTGCAGGTAAAGAGGCTTCACCATTTGAAGTCAGTCTTGCAAACAGAGATGGCAGGTGCTGGCTGTCAGGAGGAAAATTCCCCTTGAAGTTGGCATTGGAGAAATTGGAAATGAGATCCAGGTGGATATGTGCAGTGCGGATATTGTGCAGGGGCGTAGTCCCACGCTGTCTGCACTCAGGCTCCAGCTCCTCTCCTGCTGCTCTGCTCAGCCTGGCTCTCCTGTCTTTAGTCTCTGCTGCATCCCCTACCTGCAATGGTATTCTCTTTCCTCCCCAGTTGTCCTTTCTTGCTCTGCTCCCTTGTCATCTCTCCTTTTAGGGCAACCTGACTGTCACTTTTTCTTTGAGAAAGCACATCCAAAGAGCCCTTCCTGTCTACTTCCATTATTGTTATGTTAGAGACATTCTTGTTCTGTCTCTCTTCCCCGTATGTATCTCCATTCAGACAGAGATCTGGGTCCCCAGAACAGGCCTTGGTCTACTGAGCAAATGAATGAAAGGAACTTCAAGGCTCCCTCCCAAATGAAGTAATGTTTCTCCACGATCGCATCATAGAGATTTTGTTCGAATCATGATTATATCTATGTGCTAATTCTCCTGCTTGTTTACAAACTCTTGATGTCACGAATCTTGTTGGATTCTCCATTACTGAGTCTAGTGTGTCTCTGAGCATGGTAGGAGCTCAGACGAAGCTAACAGGAGTGCTGAAGACAATCTCAGTGCCAACAGATGAACAGCTTCGATATGTAGTTTGGGAGCAGGGCAGGGATTTCAGTTTTTTCTCTTGTTCAAACCTATTCCTTTGGGGGAACACTGTCTTAGGCTACTAATCAAAATGATAGCTAAACCTTTGGAAAGTATCAAAGCCGTGTGAATACTGAAGATGATATATAATCTCGAGTGTCTGAGATATTTTTCTCTACTCTTGCAAGTACATCTTGAGGTTCCCCCACCCCCGAGGGGATAGTTTTTGTAATGTAAGAATTAATTGCTCTCACTTGCCCCTCGAAGCGTTGCTAAATGAATGGCTTGATATCACATCTATCATACTTTCTCTAAATTCTCTTAGGCCCATTAGGATTGGGGAGTTGCTGGGAACCGATGCATGCTGAGTAAGAAAATCTTCCATGGGAATCAGTAAGTGAATCCAAACTTGTTTCATACACAGTTGCATCTGAAGCCCTGGGCTTGTTCCTGTTTGTGTTGCCAGCACTTGATGTATGCTTTAGCCGTGAAACGTATTCGCATTGTACCCTGTCTCTCCAGGTCTAAATCACTAAAGTGGAAAATATTCCCTCTGGGCTGTAACATGAAAAAGAAGATTTTTGGATTGGATATCATTTTGTAAACCTCCAGCAATTGTATTTTGTCTAGACAGAAGGCAATAAAAATAAGAAAAATCATCAGAGAGGATAATGACAAGGCACATGCAAAAGAATATGCTTCCCACAGAGCCATGATTGCTATTTATTTATTTATTTTTTTAACACATTCTGCTACCTCCTTTCTCTAAATCCAGCACCTTCCACAAATCTCCAGCCACTTTTCTGTAGCACTACTGGCTCAGCGTAAACAGAACGTTTTTATAGCTGTGGATACATTTTTCACTAAAACAAAAATAATTAAAACATTGGAAGACAATGACTTGCTGATGGAAGACAACAGGACATAATTTTTGTTTCTGAAAACCAGTTCATATTTTCACATGTATGTTCACATGACAACATATGCATGTCAGGGTATTTTCTGAAATCGCCGCGGTCTTCTGCATTGTGTCAGCTGAAGCCACAAAGGACTGCACTTTGCATTCGTGCGTTATGCCCCGGAGGTTGTAAGTAAGGGGGAAGTCTCGGGGTTGGTCTATCACAGTCATGCCAATAGATTTCATTCCAAAATAATAATAATAATAATAATAATAATAATAATAAATAAAGGGGCAAA
Organism: Cuniculus paca; assembly: GCA_004365215.1. Lineage (NCBI taxonomy): Eukaryota > Metazoa > Chordata > Mammalia > Rodentia > Cuniculidae > Cuniculus > Cuniculus paca. Next base: position 11,003 of record RJWT010023845.1, on the reverse strand, counting down.
AATGACAAACAATTAAATATCTCATTGCAGACTTTTCTGTTGTTAATTTTATTGGTGCATTTTAGATATACATAATGATGACATGCATCATAGAGAATTTGTACTTGTACATGCTCTATCTTGATTCTTTTCTTTTCCCTGACCCTATCCCCTTCCTTCGAACCCTCTTCCCCTCATTTACAAAAGCTTGGTTTCCATTTTTTTCTTTCTATTCTCTTTTTTTTCTTTTTTGTTCCTTTTACCTCTTCCCTCTCCTTTGCCTACCCCCCCCATTTGAATGTTTGCTTCCCACTTCCCAACATTTATTAAACATGGTGGCCTTTATTTATACTTTCAGTTTCTAACACAAGAGAAACAATGTGGTATTTGATCATGTGTATCTGATTTATTTCACTTAAGAGTATAGTCTCAAGGTGCATCTATTTATCTATAAATATCTCCAGTTTATCTTTCTTCACAGCAGAGTAATACTCCATTGTATAAAAATACCGTATCTTTTTTATCCACTCATCCATTGATAGGCATTTGGGCTGTTAACAAGATTTAGCTAATAGAAACTATGCTGTTATAAACATGGTGTGTATATATTACTGTCATATGATATTTTTAATTCTTTCAGGAAGATACCAGGAAGAGGAATAGCTGGGTCAAATGGAACCTCTATCTTTAGTTTTTTGAGGAATCTCCATACACATTTCCACAGTGGTTGCAGCAGTCTACACTCCTACCTACAGTGGAGAAGAGTTCTTTTTTCCCCACAGTCCTTCCAACATTTGTTACTGGTTGATTTCTTGATAATAGTCATTCTTTCTGAAGTTAGATAAAATCTCATTTTAATTTGCATCTCTTGAATGGCCAGTAATATTGAATACTTTTTCATATATTTATATGCCATTTGTATTTTTCATCTGAAAAAAGTCTGTTCATATCAGATGCCCACTTTTGAATTGGGTCTTCAAATTTGGGGACAAGGTCCAGATTTTTGAAGTGTTTGTATATTGTAGATGTTAGCCCATTGTGGAATAGCTGGCAAAATTTTTTCCCCCTACTGTGGGTAATCACTTCACCCTGTTGGTGGCTTTTTGTTTTAAGTTGTGCAGAAGCTCTTTAACAAGATGAGAACCCATTTGTTGATTCTTTATTCTTTCCTGTGTGATCAGGGTTGTGTTCATTTATCTTATCATGCACTAAGCTAAAATAGAAATGAATCAAAGACCTAAATATTAAAACAGAAACCCTAAATCTATTGGCAGACAGAATAGGTAGAACTCTTGAAGTATAGATCACCGACTTTAAACTAGTACCCTGTGATCTTTCCATTACTCCATGTATCACTCTATTTGAAGTCTTCTTTAACAAATTTATCAATGCAGTCCCTTCTGTGTAATGTAGGAGTATATTGAGGCATAGAAAGTCTTCACCACATAGTTTGGTAGAAATTGAAAAAGTTAGTTGGCTTTTAAAATACAACATCAAACACTTAACTGATTATTTTTTATTCTTTGTATTTACAACTGTGTATCTATCCCTTTGTAGGGGCCACAAAATATATCACTGGATCAGTGCAATAAGAAAAGTCAAGGCATAACTGAGATTGATAATCTCCATGAAGAAATTCCCCAATCAAAAAGCATGCATTGTAAACTTGTTTTAAGAGAAATAATTTTTAATGTTGGCTTCTTAAAATGGGTACTTCCTTAGGAAAGAAGGGGGCTATCTGTAGAAGTGATTCACCTAGGTTGTAGCTAACTTACAACAGCTGTCTCTAAAATACACACTCAGCTTTTGTCCCCAAGGGAGGAAAAGAGATAGATAATTCATGTTTTGTTGCTCAGGCCACATTGATGGAAAGGATCTGAAAATATTTTAACTAGAAGGCATACTCAGAAGCACTGAGAAAGTCCTACAACCACAGGGACAAGTTCACAAAGCAATATATCCCAAACTCACACTGAAGAAGTCTTGTTCAGTTTTTCCTGTAACATGTCTAGTTTTGCTCCCTAGTACTAGCACTGAGACTCCAGTAGTCATGAGGGTATTCCAGGACAAATAAGTACCGATTTTTCTCCATCACTTACTTGGTGTATAATTTTGGGCAAATTATTTAATTTCTTCCTACTTTAATTTCCTAATGTCTAAAATATGGACAATAGCATTATGTACTTCACAAGGTTATTGTGGGAACTACATGAGATAATCCCAAGTGTCTAAGTCAAAAGAGGGTCTCCCCAGCAGCAGTAATAATAATACTTAATTGAGCACAATCTGCAGTTCTGAGTGCGTCTTACAGATTAACCCAAATATAAAAATAGAAAAATACTAGTGAGTAGGTAATACTTTTTTTCAACTTTACAGATGAGGGACTTGAAACACAGGTAGCTTAAGTAACTTACCTAAATTCATATGGCCAGGAATTATGTAACTGTGATTCCAACACTGACAGCTTTACTTTGGAGGTCATTCTCTCACATGTTAGATATGATGGTTGTAGAATTCTTAGAAAAATATCTAAGGGAAAATTAGGACATTTTAATAATTTCATGTGTAATAAATAATGGTTTAATTAATGTTCACTGGGGAAGGGAAGGCTAGTGCGGCTTTAGGGAGAAATCAAGGCCAGACAAGTTAGCTGGCAAAGAGGGTTAGGCAAGCAGTATGCTCCAGGCTCTGTATCATTGGGGAGTGTAACCAGTTTAAGGATCTAAACTCAGAGTGAGAGAGCACAGGAGATGCAGGTAAGAAGAGTCTTGTGATAACGAGAGTCTTGTGATAAGGAGACATAGTAAGGACCCAAATCCTCCCTTACACATTAAGAACAAGTAAAGAAGAAGTGAGAGATGAGGAGAATCTAGGTTTCAGTCTACTACTGAGTCATTTGAACCCAGATTTCATTGTGGCTGAAGTTTTGCTTTGAATTTCTTTGTTACGTAAGTTATTGTTTTTCTTCGTGTGCTTGTGATAAGTTGGGTCGAATTCCTTTCGTGTACAATGCGTAGAATCTTGACAATTGTACATCATTTGGAGACTTTATTATTTTAGTGTGAACATAGAAAGGTACAACTTAGAAGATTACAAAATGAAGACCCAGTTAGTGAGGATAAGGGACAAATAGAGCACAAGATATCGTTGTGCAGGGAATCCTCTTCTCCGCAATGTGCAATCTTGTAAGGGCCACTAATTAATGACCTAAGGTTCCTTTTGGCTAAAAGAGGTATCTTCAACAAATAGAGGCAAAGAAGTCCTTTCTTCCGGTAATTTGAGTTTTAACAGGGGTGACTTAAAGATGGAAAGAAATGCTTACGGTCTAATACTTTGACCTGTGAGACCAATGAGGATCTCAGGACATTCCTGGGGCTTCTGTGGATCCCCGTTCAGCTCAGCCCTCTTCAGTTCTGTGATTGACCCCTCTCATTACAATAAAATCTCCTTTAAATTTTACTAAGTTAATTTATTTTGATTACAATCCATTATCCTAAGGGATATGGAGAGGATTCAGGAAGTGAGATGTTGCAAGCGACAAACCACAAATTGCAAAACTGACTGAGTTGGATGAAAATCAGAGAGGGCACTTTGATTCTTTTGAGAGGCTTGCTAGACTTTTTATGATGTTAATGTCTACTGGACATTTCTGTGATCTTCAGCAAGTTCGCTAACAAAGCAGAACAATTAAGGTAAACATTGGCCGGTTGGTGAAGAGAATGGTATCTGGACAATTTGGTATACGTTTTATTCCTCCCTGTGAAGCATAGATACAAACCCTCTGAACAACATAGAACTCTGAAAGGTGGTACAAAATGAGAACGCTGGTTAAGACCTCAGTACTGCAGGAACAACGCACCAACGAGATAATTTTATTTTCCCTTCCAACAGAAAAATGGAACCCAGACTGAGAATCTCATGACCTCCACCGGAGCAACAGAAAATACCCCTAGTAGACTCATTTTTCCTTACCTCCACAGGGAATCTCTCTGACAACACTTGGTAAACTGGGAACCACATAAAATGGGAACAGATCTGAGAGTTCCACTGGTAAAAACCAGCCAGGAAAAGGGCTTTTCTTCCTTGCTGCACTTCATCTTTTCTTCCCTGGACCAGAGAAACAGAAAGACTGAGCCAGAGGAAGAAACCTGGCCTGGGGAAGCTTCTTTAGTCTTAATGGCGTATGATTCAACTCTTTTGCCCACAGCTACTGCGGGAACCAGAAAGTCTGCCTACCATGACTTGTGTTCAATTTCTGCTGCACCTTCTTCAGTTCCAGAAGCGGTGGATCACACCACAGTAAGTCTTCACCCAGGGAAGCCTCCCTTTGTCACATATCTAGGACTCCCCTCTCCAATCAGGACACGCCCAGTGGTCCATTATCTCAGGCAGCATCAGCAGAGACAAATGGGAGTCCCAGGGGCCTCACATAAACCAAATTGACAGAAGTAACACTGCAAAGTTCTAAACACTGCATTATTACTGGAATCATGGTTCAAACAGTAGGCCAGGACCCACTGGCGTACTAAATCTAAACAGAGTGATAAAATAAAGACTAAATTAAGGCACAGAACCTCCTACCATAACAGGTGACACGTATAAGATGCAATAATAAACAACTTGTCATACTAGGAATTAAGAAAGTAACAACTTGGATGAAAAAAGTAATCAACTCATAATGATAATAAAACAAATCAGATATTAGAATTATCTGTCAAGAATTTTAAAGAAGCAACATAAAAATGATTCGATAACCAATCGCAAATTCTCTTGAAACAAATGGAAAAGTAGAACACCTCAGCAAAAAAAGTAGAGTTTTCAAAAATGAGCCAGAAGGAAAAAATATTATATTGAAAAATTTTGTAAGAGACATAAAAACCTTTATGGGTGAGCTTCATAGTAACAGGGCAGTTACAGAAAACAGAATCAGTGAATTTGAGAACAGGCTAGTAGAATTCATCCAATATAAACATCAGGGAGAAAACAGATTGAGAAAACAAAGCAGAAAGAGATCCTCACAAATCTGTGAATCACCACAAAAAAGAACTTTTTTGATTCTTTTGGACAAATGTATGTATATGATTATGTCATCTGTGAACATGAGAGGATCTACTACTTTCTAGTTCGTATACTTTTAAGCATCCCATTTTTTTAATTAACTCCAACATCTGGTACGATATTGAAAAACAGTGGTGAGAGGGGACATTCTTGTCGTATTCCCAGTTATACATGAAATTTTCTAATCTCATATCATTAAGTATGATATTAATTTAAGTTTTATAGATGTTCTTTATCAAGTTGAGAAAGTACTCCTTTATTCCTATATTGCTGACAATTTTTGTGATGAGTGGCTATGATTTTTCCTCTTTAGTTTTTGGTGTGATGGATTATATTTACTTGTTAATATTACACCAACCAGGATTCAATTTGCTACAATGTTTTGAGCACTTTTTTTTTTTCATCAGAGCTACTAGTCTATAGTTTTGTTTTATTGTAATACTGTGTGTTTATCTGGTTATGATATTAGAGTGATTCTGGAGTCATACAATCAACTAAGTAATATTCAATCTGCTTTTTTCTTCTGAAAAAAAATGTTTTAGATAACTGATGTGTTTTCTTCCTTTAATGTTTGTTAGAATTTACTGGGAAAGTCATCCAGACTTGGTGCTATTAAAATAGGCAAAAGATTTGAAAAGCTATTAAAATAGGCAAAAGATTTGAATAGATATTTCAGCAAAGAACATGTATAAATGACAAAAAATACACAAGAAGACTGATCATTTTCATTTTAACTGTTACAAGAATGCAATTCAAAATTTAATATCACCACATCCCTATCAAAATAATTGAAATAAAAAAATAGGGACAAACACAAAATACTAGAAGGATATAAAGAAATTGGATGATACATACATTACATGTGGGACAGCAACATGTTAACTTCTGAAAACAGTGTAAGACTTTATTAAAAATGAAATGAGCAACTATCAGATTACCTAACAATTGCATTCTTAAGATTTTATCTAGAGAATTAAAAACTCATGTTCACACAAAAACCTATGCATGTAATTTTATAAATGCTTTATACATAACAGCTAAAACTGGAAATAACTCAGATGTCACTCTTGGGCAAATGGTTCAACAAATGGATGCACATCTGTATAGTGGATTTTTATTCAGCAATAAAAAGACCAAACTGTCCACACAGGCAATGGCTTGGATAGATCTTCGGAGAATTATTCTTAGTGAAATAAAAAGCCAGTTTCAGAAGTTAACATCCTTTATGGTTTAAATAACTGTTGTAACGACATAATTATGGACAATAGGGAACAGATTAATAGCAAGAGAGTGGAGTAGAGAGCAGTGGTTATAGCTAAAAGCGAAACATGAGAGGTATTTTGGTAATGGAAATAAACTGTATCTTGACTTTTCCAATGTTGGCATCCTGGTTGTGATATTGTGCAGCAGCTCTGTAGGGACTAAATGTTGGGGAAACTAGATAAAGGGTGCATGGTGTCACTCTATATTATTTCTTATAATTACGTATGAAAATACAATGATTAAAACAAAATATTTAATTTCAAAACAATATGATCCAGCAACTGCATTCTTGGAAATTAGTTCCAGAGAAATGAGAACTTACATTCCTTTGAAATCTGCACAGATTCAGAGCTGCTTTTTTCATAATATCATTCATCTGAAAATATCCTAACCGCTCTTCAACAGGTAAGTTGTTAAGCTGAGGGTTACGCATAACATGGAATATTATTCTGCAACTAAAAGGGACAGACATCAAGAAACATATACAACCACATAGAGCAATCTTCAGAGAATTGTTGAGAGAAACAATTTCAAAAGTTTCAATACTCCATGGTGGTTTAATTTACATGTCATTTGCAAAATGATAAAATTTAGATACAGAGGACGCATTAGTGGTTGCTAGGGAATAGGGATTGAAACGGGTTAGCCAGGAGGGCTGTGGGTGTCATCATAAAAGATCAGTGCAAGGCATGCTTTGGTGATGTAGATGTTAAATGCCTTATCTGTGGTGGCGTGTACATTAATTCACACATGATAAAATTGGATAGAACTAAATGCATACACATGCACACACCCATGCACACGCACATACATGCACAAAACAGCTACACACAAAAATGCATACAAGTAAAGCTGTACTTAATTGATTAAAGAAATTTGAATAAGATCAATGAATTTGATGAAGCCCAGTAAGTTGTTGAATGTTAAAATCTGGTTACGATATTATACTGTAATTTTAAAAAATGTTACTATTAGGGGAAATGGGCACAGTCTCTGAGGGCTATATTTGCATTATTTCTTTTTTTTATTCAAACATGCTTGCAGTGCATAATGTTTAAATTCCTTGTGCGGAGTTGATCCATAGTTATAACACATCTTAATTCCTTTTTTTTCATCCCTTTCCTCCCCTCGTACCCCCACTCTCCATTTCTTGATCCCCTTTTCATTTCCTACTTTATATTATCTATAGTTTATTTTACTCTGTATTTATAATTTCGATTTCTCTTATAAAAGAAACCATTTGATATTTAAGCCTTGTGTCTCATTTATTTCACTTAGCATTAAGGTCTCAAGGTGCATCCATTTTCCTACAAATGTCAAGTTTATCTTTCTTTATGACAGAGTAGTACCATCACATATTTGTACTATTTCATTCAATTGCACGCAAATTTACAATAATCTCAATAGAAATTTAAATCAAAGTAATATATAGTAAAAGAGAAAGAAGGAGATTAACAGTCTACTTGAAAGAAATGTTTTTGTGCTTACAGTTTCAAATCTAAGATAGCTGAATACTCAAGTATTCCAGAGCTTCACATAGTGCAAAAGCAGATATTTCCTCCAAACTAAAGTCAGTGTGATCAAAGGCAGTGACCCAAGATACACAGCAGGTGACCGAATTAGGGCTTGGAGAAGTTTGAGTTCCTGAGTGGCCATTGTATCAACTTTTTTTGGCCATGAAAGAGGCCACAAAGCTGAGGGTTAAGGAGATGAAGACAGGCCAGTTGCTAGGAGACAGAAATTCCCAGGTCAGTTTCTGGGTCCAAATGTGTTGACCTAACAAGACTGAAGTTTTGTTATTTGACCTAGAAATTTTCTGGAAGCAAAGACCTACTACCTCAACCCTCCCAAAAACGAGTGCCTTAGAGCAATTATTGGAGGCTTCCACATCAGGTGATCAATCTAAGATTCTGGTAATAAGGTCAGTGAATCCCAAGTTAATTCTGCTCGGCAGTACTGATATGCTGAACCACCATATAGTTCCCTATTTTTGTTTCTTCCAAATGAGGATTTAAAACTAATCATGAGCATTTTGTTTATATTTATTTATTTATTTATTTATTTACCAAAAGGAGAAATTTACTGGGGGCTGAGGACTCAGAGAGGAATGCCCAACTGGTGTGGTTGAGCTATTTCCTTGAGCATTTCATTTAAATGAGCCATTAAATTTCCTTTTTGTTTGAACTATTAGCAATGAACAAGACCCTTAATAGATTCATTGTTCATCCATGTAATATTTAGTGTGCAAGTTACATAATTGTATACACAGTGCTATAGCAATGCCAAGGTGTTTATCCACACAGACACAGGGATGTCTACACATCTGCAGTGAGATGTGGATTTATACCCTCAAGGAGTGGTGTGCAACTACACCTAACTGCACACCCTACTGAGAACAAACAAGCATGCAGTACAGAAAGTCATTCACAATGGCACCCGTGTGCTTATGCAGAATAATCTCCTTAAGAAAAGTGTTATTGTGAATGATTGTCTGCCTGAAACTTTGGGATACACATATAATAGCCTGAGGATATTCAAAAGCAAAGATGATGCACTTATTGCAATACACGAATGGAGTTATTTTTTTTTCTTTTAGAACCTCAGGAAATGATGTGGCATTATAATATGACGTTTTCTAAGGTTCACCATCTGCTAGTTAACTTGCATGTTCACTTCAATGCAGTTTTGGTTCTCATAGAAAGAATCATCTACTTGTTCTCTGTGACAGAATCTTCATGGATCTGGGTTCCAGCAAGTGGTCAACACTTAGAGTCTGGGATCATCTCTTCTTCTTGGCATATGACTGCAGCATGAAGCTAAACCTCAATTAGTTGAGAAGTAGCAATCAGAGAGTGTGACATAGTGGCCATAGTGCCTTTGCCCAGCAGGCAGAATAGTGATGAAGATGCATTTAATACTCTCTGTTAAGTTGGTTCTGTGATAGATGGAGGGAGAGGAATAACAAATGAGTCCATCACTCAAGGTTTTCCCTTCTTGCATCAGTGTCCTGAGATTTAACATGAATTCAATACAGATTGTGTTCTAGAATTTTCAGTTGCCCTATAATGTCCTTTATAACTGCTCCCAACGCCCCAGTGCAGGATCCAATCTAGGGTCACAAATGGCATTCATTTTTTGTGTCTGTGTCTCTTTCCTACCCTTTAATTTATCAGTTCTTTGCTTTTCATGTCATTGATAACTTTGAAAACTTAGACCAGTAACTGTAAATAGTATTGCTTCTCAGTGTGCATTTTCCATGTTTCCTCATTATAAAAGAGCAGACTTTTCCTTGATGGCTTGTATACTGCAAAAGCAATGATTCATTTTTCTTTGAGTATCACTTCTGGAGGCTCAAATTGTCAGATTGCATTCATTAGCAATATCTAGATAGATATAGATATGGATATAGATACACAGATATGAATGCACAGATACAGATACAGACACAGATACATTGATCATTTGGACACAAATGGTTAGTTCCTCAGTTTCTTTCTTTTAGAATTCTTAAATAATCTGTAAGTATACAAACTGAAGTTTGTAACTTGTTCTTTCTCTACTTATGATCCATTGCTACTTATCATCAGCTGCTTCTCTGCCTACCTAACCTACCTTCCTATCTCTATTATCTACCTGTATAATTTATATCAGTAGTGACTTTCGGATTCATATTATGTTTAACATATTATCATCCACAACTGTCCTTACTAATTTTGATACCTAAATGATCCTAGATCTTAAAGTAGGTGCCTCCTTCAAGCCTATTGCTCTGTGTTATTATATGTTCTCTAATTTTTAAAGACTTTTTTTTTTACTCTGGCACAAGATTGTACTCCACATTTATTTTATAACTCTCCTCTATTTCTCAAATTAGCCATTTCTTCAAGTATTGATTTCTTTACTAGAAACAGTACTTAGAACTCAGTTCTGTGTTAATAGTATGTTTACTGATATGGGAGTGGCATTGTTTGCTGTCTTTTAATGGACAGAATTAGGAAATAGATCTCTATATGGAGCAATGAAATTATATTGGTTCTTTCAAAGGTATTTAAATTTTATAAAGGTTATCATTGCCTGCCCCCATTCTATATTTCTATTTCTTCTTGTAAAAATGAAAGGGAAAGAAAGTGCTCAAAACGAAAGAACAACTGGAACTGGGGAAAGGAGATAAGAAAAAAGGGAAAAGATTATATATACATATGTGTACATATATGTGTGTATGTAAATATATACAAGCTAGATAACTATGCTACTATTGTCTGTTAGTTCATCAAAAAGAATGATTTGTGTTTTCATTGTCTGTTTGATCATTTTTTTCAATGCCTAGATTTTGTAATCTGAACGACTACTTTCAAGACACCAACATGCAATATATTAACTAGTGTTAATTTCTTATTTTTTTGAAATTCTGTATCACTTTTATCCTATTTTTGTTTTTAAAATAAAAAAACCTGACACTCAAAATTAACCAAACAAATAAGAAAAATGCTGAATTCCAGCTATAGCTGTGTATTTAGTATTCAGTGCTGTAACCCACACATACACATTCAATTCTTTTAGTATTAATGTACTCAAAACACTATGAAAACAGAGCAGCTATGAAGTTCTTGCAGTTAGCTTGCAGTTCTTATTTTTTCTTTAGGTGAAAGATTTGTAGATAGAGGGCAAAATAAAAATTATTTTAATAGTTCTCCCAACCTCCC
>RJWT010023844.1:0-16687 GCA_004365215.1 Cuniculus paca | reverse complement strand
TTTTTTTTCCCTTTTTCTGTTTGTTTGCTTTGCCTGGTGGGTTCCCTCTATTGGGGTTCATGGAGTTGTAGTCCTTATTATCTCTTTCAAGAATGCCTTTTAAAATATTTTAGAGTACTGGTTTTGTGCTTATGAATTTTCTCAGATGTTCTTTGTCATTAAGTATCTTATTTCTCCATCAGTTTTGAAAGATAAGTTTTGCAGGGTACATCCCAGTCTGTGTTGAAGGTTGTTTTCCTTAAGAACTTGAAATACTTCACTCCAAGCTCCCCTTGACATGAGTTTGTGCTCAGAAGTCAGCTGTGATTCTGATGGTCTTTCCTTTATAGGTGATTTGTTTCTTTTCCCTAACACCTTTAAGATTCTATTCTTGTGTCAAATTTCTGGAATCTTGACTATGATATGCCTCGCTGTAGATTTTGTTTTAATCATGGCTAATTTGAGCTCTGTATGTGTCACTTATCTGTACATCAGATTCTTTTTCTCTACCAGGAAAGTTTTCTGCTATGCTGTTTATATGGCTTGTGATATTTCCTGCTTTTCTCATTGACTCCAATCAATCTTAAGTTATTCTTTGTCTCATCTAGCAGCTGGTGGATTGATTTCTCATAGTCTTTCGTTATTTTTGAGAAAAATTTCTTTTTATGATTGCTAATCACAAGCCTGTGTTGTATATTTGAGATGCTGTCCTCACATTGGCTTAATGTGCTGAGAATACTTTCAATGCAGTGTTTATTCCCCTGGATATTTGCTTGAATCTGCCTTATGGATTCCATTTCTTTCCTATGCTGAGCATTCATGGCTTCTATAACTTTCTTAAGTTCATCTATTTGTTGTCTGTATCTGCTCTAGAGTCACTAAGCATGGTCTTTATTTTAGACACTATCTCTGCAATTATCTGAGAGATTATTTCTGATTTGATTTTTTTTCCAGAGCCTCATTCAGTTGCTTTGTTGTTACCACTTCAGAGAGGCCAGGTGGAAAGCTTTTGGACTGTCTTGCCTCATTGCTCCTTGGGTTCACCTTTGGTGAGCTGGCTTTCTGGGGTTGCATCTTGTTTAAGTGTCTTCTCATTTTCTTTTCTTTTGTTAGTTTAATTCCTGGGGTGATGTTTATAAGTTGCCTATGGTGGATTGTTTTATTGCTAGTATTTAGAACCCTTAGGTAATGACTACTTCTCTGATGTATCTTCTAACTGTAGCTGGTGCTGGAGATTTGAGTCTGTTGGAAGAATCCTACCTCTTCAATTTGTTAGAGATGAGAAGTTGCTGCTTCTTTGACCCAGTCCCTGGTTCTTTGTGCCACAGTATCTTCTGTGACCCTTAGTCAATCTCAGTCATGGAACACCAGGACAAACAACTATTTAGAACAATTATGTCACTTTTGGCTATAGTGATACCAACAGCATCAAACACATCCTAGAAAATGACACACTAAGCTAACCACTAACTTGCCACTTTTAACTGCATGAACTAGATTTGTGGTTATATAACAAAATCTAAAAAACAAACCAGAAAATTTTATGCAGTATACAAATCCTTAATATGTCAATTTTGCCCTCAGGGGTTAACATTTAAAATGAGTTAAAGAGAAAATAGAGAAGTGGGAGAAGAGGAAGAGATTAGAAATAAGGCTGGAAGACAAAGGGGGATCACACTAAGCTTGGGAAACTGGTGCAGAAGAGTAGAGTGAAAGAGAGAAGGAAGAGATAAAAAGAACAGAACAGAACCACAACCACACAGAGGCTAGAAACCACATTCACACTCATATAAAAACAAGATCAAACAATGAAGGAGAGAAAAATGAAAACAAAAAGCAAACAAAAATGAAAACAAAACCACCACCACCACAACAAAGAGCAAATGAGAAAGAGAGAGACAGAGACAGAGATAAAAGTCCACTTCCAGATTTGTCTCCGCTTTTACTGGTAGACAACCTGTGAAGACATAGACCCAATCCATGCCAGTCTATCTCAGCAAGCCAGCAGTAGCTTTTTGGTGGGGTGGTGAATAATCTCAGCAATGCTGTACTTTCTGGCTGAGACCAGACTCATTCACATCACCACTGCCCTGGCACCCTCCACTGGTCTAAGCCTAGCTAGGTGCCACTAGATGGAGCCAGTAGCAGCTCTGAGTTGTGATTTCAGTGGGCCTGTCTCCAAGATGGTTCCAGACCAATTGCTTTTTCTTGTGGGAGGACTGAGCCCTCTGCACTCACCAGTAGACAGTGCAGTCCTTCACATCTGCTGCTCCCCTCCACCATTGTGTCTCTCCAAGGAGGCCTCCTGGGTCACCAGCCACCACCATGGAGCAGGTTCAAATGGCTCCTGTCACTCAATGAGTCCTGTCTCAGGGAGGAGGTGTCACTTGGAACCTCCCAGCTCTTCACTGAAGTCTCTCTCTTCACTCTCTCTGCAGGCCTCAATTCATGCTTCAGATTCTTCCTGGGGGCAGGAGACCCACTTCCCTCCTTCTTGTCCTCCTCAAGCCACAACACTCCAGAGTCTGGTTGGGGACTCTCCAAGAGACTCCTTCACTGCCGCTTACCACTCTGCCATTTTTTCTCCCTCTGATAATTTGATTTTATATTATAATCCCAATATCCTTCTTTATTTAGAATTTACTGCTTTTCCTCTCTGGATTTCATTTCATTTTTCTTCACTATTTACTAGATCAGATGCAGCCTGGGGCTTTCCATTTCAGGAAGACAATTGTGGTCCCAATGCTAGGCTCCACACAGAGAGGATAAAGACCTGTGACCTTTAAGGCAGTGATGTTTGGATAGGTATTGTGGAGTAAGTGACCAAGCAGGAGATTCTGTGTCATTCCCTAGAGTTATAGGTTCTGCTTCTTCCATCAATGAGTACGTGAACTATGAAGTGATGGATTAGTTACACGCTCTCCAACTTCCCTTCCAATTTACTATATGTAAATTTACTATATGTCCTTCTAATTTACATCTAAAATAGATCAGTCCAGACCTACTTTTCAAAAGAAATACCTAACAAAATCTAAATGCATAACCTAAATAAAAATAACAGTAATTTATTCTGATTTCCTGCCAATTATGTATGCATTCTTATTGTGGCCTGTTTACAAATGTAGGGACACCAAGGGTGCTGGGTTCATGTCCCATTCACTAAAATTTCTTTTCAGTGAAATAATGGCTCCAAATTATGTGAAACACACCTTGTATCACCAAAAGGTAAATCAGTGAGGAATGCACTCAGTAGGCTTTCATATATTGGGATGAATAAAATGGCTTTGTTTGGTGACTACTGCAGACCACACTGTGAGGACAGCTGTCTGAGGAAGGTGAAGTGACCTCCAGACATGGGTCAGTTTGGGGGTACACCACAAATCACAGTGCTTCCTACTCCTTTACTCAATATTCAGGAGATACCACGCAGCTGCTGTAACCAGTCAGATCAGAGAATATGTGTCGGCTGATAGACTTCCCTTGACAGCTGCTCTTATCCACCCTAGCCCTCTTCCCAACTTCCCCCAGCTCCCTATACTCTAAGGCCAGGATTTGAGAACTCGTGATACATGACTAGATTTCAGCAGCAATGTTAGCTTATCTGCTGAAAGTAGATATCCATGGACAAATTCCACGGCCATCAGAGTTTTGCTGATGGCATGCACATGTTCTTCCTCTGCAGTTCAAGGAAACCAGTGGCAAAGTCTCAAGCAGTGGCATCCAAAACTTACAGATTGCTCCATTCACAAATGGACCTGCAGGATTGATTTTTCCAGCTGTCCTGAAATGGATTATCTTAAATTAAATATTACATACTTTAAACCACATGGAGACTGGAGATTAGGCTTTTAACAGAACTCTGGACTACGTGATTTTCTAGATCAGGTCACACCATAAATGGTGCCCACAGAAGAGAGGTGTTCTTATGACTAATAAATTAGCTCCACACATAACCTCAGTTTATTTGGATTTACTATATTTTTATCCTGCTGTTTGAGTCTGATTTTCTCATTTGGCTGACAGCCTATCCTTGGAAGGCTCTTTGAGATTTTCTTGCTGACAGTGAGGAGACTGACTGCACCAGGACAAAGCAGATCACTACAGACTTCTGTGCTGCAGAACTTAATCAACATGTCATCATAATTCCCGAAGTTGCACACTCCAAAAAAACCAGACCTGAAAACTCATTGACAGCAAGAACCAAGAGAGCAAAGGAGTAGTCAACGCCAGATGTCCTCCTGGGCTCTAATCACTGACTTCATCCATCTATCGATGAAGCTTGCCAACAAGTTCACCCCTGCTGAATTCTTCTTTTTCAAATCTACAGTGAAAGATGATGTTGTGAAACGGAACAAGCTTTCAGATGTTTCTAAATGCATTGCAATATTGAGAAACAATCCATAATATATGAAAATAAAGGACCTTGTGAAATTGTGTTTGCTTTGACTGAGAATGTCTTTCATCAGAAGAAGAACTGCAATTTCCAAGTGCTTTATAGCGTCTGCCTTCACTTTCTTCTGAGCTTCTCCAGGTTGGTGCTGTGGCACTTACTGGCACTAAGGAGGCTTGCACAACTTACATTTCACTAACTGTGATTGGGATTAGTCCTAGGGTTCTGTCTATATTTTGGGACTATATAAATCTGGTACTAAACAGCTTGTTGGACACTGGAGAACTCTTTCGAGCATCTCCATAACTTTATAATCAAATCTAAACCACAGTAAGGTCCTCACATTCCTTTAAACTGAAAAAATAAGGTTGCAAAATGGTGGTCTGCAGATAGAAGTTGATCTCAAGTTAGATTCTTTGTTACCAGAATAAGGTTTACTATGCTTCAATCTGGATATAAGTGATTTTAAGCAGAGGATGTTCTTTAGCTCATTGGGTTTCATGGGATTTATCAACAGCCTTCACTATGGAACAGTTAATGTTATGGGTCTGGACCATCTAGGAATTTAGCTTGTGATTTTTTTTTTATTTTGAAAAGAATACAACCAAACAAAGCAAAACAGAGTAAAGTCAATCAAAACAATGAACATGGAATATGACTTTGAAACAGTGTAAAAAGAAAGAAAACAAAACAAAACAAAACACAAAAAACAAAAAACAAAGCAATCAAGAGCCATTATAGCTTGTGATTTTTGATTTAGGAATGTGATTATTCTATAAAATGAAGCAGTTGAAAACATAGGTTTTCTGAAGTTGATAGGAAAATGGAAGCATCTGTTTTCAGGAAGTATAAGCTTTATGCCTCATTTTTTCCCTAAAGTTTTGTTTTTGCTATGGTTATAATTTTTTTTAAACTTATAAAACTGTTTTCCAATCTTCTTTAGGAAGAAACAGAGATTTTTTTAAAAAATTCAGCATTACTTTACTATTCCAGGAAACTTTTTTGAGAAAATAAAATGTGCAAATAAGTTCTTGTAGTATCTTTAAATATCCATCTATCATTTAACAAGAAGTTGTATTAAAGGAGAGTTTACACTCTAACTTGTGAAACTCCTTGCTTTAAAGTTATCTTTCTATATCTACCAATCCTAGACTATCACCTCTTCTTCCTCACACAAGTTCTTGTATTGGAAAACCTACTTTAAACCATATTTCAAAATCTTATTAAATATCTCACATCTGTTCTTCCCATTCTGAGACATGACTAAGATTTTCTTAAGAAAAGTTAAATTATCAATAAACCCAGCATTGTACCATCAACAAGTTGTTTTAGTGGCATTTGGAGAAGCGAGGATGTAACAGTGCATCTCACAATTAGGTTCCTGGCAGGTTTGGAAATTAAGTAACAGTAGACAGCACTATGGTCATAGATAGTGTGAAAATACAAGTCTAACAGTGAAAGATCTTACAGACTTTCAGAGATGGAAGGGGATGAAAGTTACATTGTTTCCTATAACTACCTTGAATATTGACAAAGTAGCCTTTGTTATCATGTGTTTTCACAAGACTTGATTTCTATACTCTTGGTTTCTATATAAATTCTTATAAAAAAATCAACCAGGAGGCATGTTATATAATAACTCATTTGTGAATTGATGAGAATTAGAGATTCAGTTGTACACTTAAAAAACAATAACAATGAAAACTGGGTAACATCAAAGGTAGTCAAAAGAAAAAAGAATCCATATACTTCTAGATAGGTTATGGAAGGGAAAGAACATATTTGAAGTAACTAAGACTTTAGGGATTAAAGTTCTGGGAAAAGGGGCCGGGGATATAGCTCAGTGGTATAAGCACCTGCCAGGAACATGCAAGGTCCTGAGTTCTATCCCCGCTACCAAAATAAATAAATAAATAAAGTTCTGGGAAAGGGCGATGCCAACTTCAGAGTGGAGGAGGAGGAAGAATTGAAATGTGACAGTTACTTCGTGACAGATTTCAAACTCAGGTATGTCCCATTCTAGACTTCGATTCAATATGAAAATGGATATGCTCTAAATAAATAAGCCGAATTTAATAGAACTAGAGAGATTACAAATTGTCAAGGTAAGAAATGAATATTTGGAAGTCTTGTGAATGACCCGAGCTTTTCATGAGCACTGAAAAGGATAAATGAAAATCTCATAGTAAGCCTTAAAAGAAAAGCAAATGAAATGCCTAGTCAAAATAGTGATCTTGTTCAGAAAAAGAACAGTGGCTAACTCTAGGGAACGATTTTAAGAGGTACTTGAATGTAAGGACTAGTTTGTAAATGATTCAGGAGATTTCGTATTCAAAGATCAGAAAATGTGTTTGAATATTTCCAATTGATCCTGTTGTGTTTTAAGGCAAAAAGAGAAAGAAAGAAATGCATGTAAAAGTGAAATACCTACCAAAGATTGGAAGTAAATTTTAAAAAACAACTTCAAAAGGAAATTCTGAACCAATGTTTCAGTGTTTAAATAAAAATATGAGCTACTCTGGTGTGTGCGGAGATGGGAAGGGAGTTACAAGGTTGTGCTATATCACCAGTTGTATGCACTGTCCTGTCTTTTCTCACTTGTCCTGCTGGTTGCCTTCTCCCAGTTTCAGGAGCACATCCTGGGGTATGAGGTTGCCTTCACAGTTTTACGTTTATTTTCTTCCTTTGCCATTGCTCTTCTTCAAGTTCTCATGTTTCTGCAGGTCACATGTGTGAATCTCATTACAGATAGAATCCTTTTTAATGAACTTCCACATCATCTGTATCATTTTGTCACGTAACAGTTTCTGCCTTGAAGTACCTGCATGAAAAATTATAATGAGGTTCTTCCTAGGGAAAACTTTTTCCATTTAGTAGACTTTGTCTGGTGCCTGATATTTCTCAGTGGTTAATGATATTTTCTTCTGATGTCTTGAAAATTGATCTCTCAGAATTTTCTTTCAAAATCTCAGCGAAAGCAAACCATTTCCTAAGGATAACAAGCGCAAATCCTCCATTAGATTGTTATTCATAAAAAGGGTATGCAATCCCAGATTTTTTTAATCATTTCTCAAGGGGATCAACTTCTACACGTAGCACTTTTATTCCCTGACTTAGGCAAAGCAAATACAAAAACTTAAAAACAATAAAATCCTTATTTGACCTTGGTTGTGTGAAAATTAAAAGCTTAAAATACAGAGTGAAATACTGTTTATGGTACAAGAACAAAGGGTTTTGTTTTTTATAAATACGTAAATTGGTTATATTATTTGTTCTCTTTGCCAGATATACCTGCATCTTGGGTTTTTTATTTTTTTCCTTTGAGGTGGGAACTCTGTTGCTTCGTTACATAGGTAGTATTTTTCAAAGTGGGCGCGTGCATTGCCTGCATTCAAATCACTTGGAATTCTTTTTAGATCAAGTGAACCAGGAATATTCATCTTTAATAAGAAACTTCCAGACATTACTAAGCATTGAACTTAAGAGATTCATTAGGAAAGAAATGGTATCCAAATACTCATATTAGTATTTATGGTTAATGAAATTTCATATTTGAATTTCTTTTTGGTGGTGCTAGGAATCAAGTCCAGGGTCCTGTGTATGTTAAGCAAGTACTCTACTCCTGAACTACACCTCAAACTCTCAAAATTTTTTAATGCATCTCAGATTTTTATTGGTGATTTGCAGATTTCTCAGATCTTTTGTTAGAATTTGGGGAAAAGTGGGTATCTGTGGAAAAACTAGTTGTTCATGGACAGAAGGCAGGAGCAAGTACCAAGTTTAGCCTCCTCAGTTCCCGTGTGAAAACCCTCTTAAGGACTTCCAGAGCCTCATCACTAGGATTTCAGTTTCTCCTGCTCAATAATAAAACACAGGACTTGAGGTTCCAAAGATAGTTTTTGCTGTTAGCTATTTATTTATTTATTTATTTATTTATTTATTTATTTATTTTTGCGCTTTGGAAAGCATCTGCCAAAATCCTTGGATTTTTCTCACATATCATGGCTAAAATATGATAGATCAGATTTGACTTTATGAGAATTAAGAACAAGAGAAGGAACTGAGATCTCCAGTGCCAAGTCAAAGACAGAGAGGTATGAAGCATAGAAGGTGAGTGGCGAAAGGTTGTAAGATCACAGCTGTTGCTGCAAAAAGTGGGGTGGGGAGAAGGAAAGGGGGCAGAGACAGACAGAGACAGAGACAGAGGAAAGAAAGAAAGAAAAAAGGAAAGGAGAAAGGGGAAGAGGAAAGGGGAAACGGAAAAGGGGAAAGGGGAAAGGGGAAAGGGAAGGGAGCAAGCATAATGAGAATGGTATGGGAAGTTAGCTAGATTTGATGCATATGGTGAAAAGAAAAGTTTTTTGGTCCTGAAACTTGGGAATTGAAGTCACTGTATGATGCTATTATGAACTCAGTACTTGCTCTCTCAGGCACTGTGTGAAGCACTTTGTAGACGTTACCTAATGCCACCTCCACAGATGCTGCTTCCAAGGCAAAAGTCATAATTTACAAGTCAAGAATGAGCAAATAAAGCTTAGAAGAAGGCAAAGTACTTGCCTCAAGTTTACACAGCAATTTGTCCTGAGTTTACAACACTAAGCAGTGCTTCAAGGAAGAATCACTTTGCAAACCAAGAAAGAATCCAGTTGAGGGTGAAATAGTATGGATTTTTGTGAAAGATTTCAGTTTGTATATGTCCAAATCTATTCCTCTTTGGAACTTCATGATTTTCCCAATGATCAATTGCTGTAATATGTCAGCTCATCTGAATTTTTTGCTATTTTTTTTCTTTTGCAAGCTTAGGATGATACAGAATATGCCTGAAAGAAGCCTGGGCTCATCAAAATGACTCTGTGTCTGAATGGCTGGTGCAGTAATGATTTGGATGGCTTATTGTGGAAGGGAACCATATTCTGAAATCAGCAGAGGCTTCTCTCTTTGTTTTCTTTTTCCTTTTTTTTTTATTTTGAAGAGAATAAAACAAATACAAAATAGAATATTCAATCAAAGCAAAACAAAGAATATGATACAAGATTTCAAAGTAAAAAAAAATAAACCAACAATGGTTACCATGTTTCCCTTTTCTATCTTCAAAATAACTTCCCATACCATCAGGCATAATAAAATCAAACACAAAAGAACAGAATAAAACCAATCAAAACAAAACAATGAAAGCAATACAGGACTTCAAAACAAGGCAGTTGAAGTACCACAGTGGCTACCATAATGCAATTTTTTATCTTCAAAGTAGCTGTTTATATCATCAGACATAATAAAAACAAACAAAACAAAATAGAATAGTCAAAACAAAACAATGAACATAATACAAGACTTCAAAACAAGATGAAAGGAAATCAACAATGGCTACCATAATGCCTCGTGTTATCTTCAAAATAACTGCCCATACCCTCAGGTAAGAGGCTTCTTCTCTCTTTTACACAGTTGGCTTTGTCCCTTTGCGGTGCCTATGCACTTGTTTGGCCCTGTGTCTTCAACTTCTGCCTTATTAATCACCTGAACCCTCATTCCAAAGGACTAGCTCATTACAAGCAAATTAAAAAGAGCCATTTAAAATTAGAGTTCACCAGACAGTCTTTACATGCCTCTTATTTTCCTAAGGACAGTATATACTATGTGCACACAGTTAAATCACAGCACATGAAATAAAATATAACATTATTTCTGACTCCTATAATGAATAAAACTAATAAGTATTATTTATTCTACTACAGTTTTATTTTTTTACAAGAATTCAGAAAAACTTCATCAAGAGAACAATGTTACCATGGTCCTCCTTTATTCTATTTAGGGCCCATGAAATATGTTCAATTAAAAAAACTCAACCAATTAAAATTGTTACATCAGTTCCTCTTTTAAACATCTCCCAGATCCAGACTCTGTTTTATTCAACAAATACCCAATATATTTCCTATTTTGTAACTTCTATCATTTTAACCTCCATTTCCTATCTTATTCTATAATATAGTAGTTCACTTAGGAAATCGCAATAGAATCATGGACTGGGTAGCTTTAGAAAAATGATGTTCGTATTTCATCATTCCAGAGACTGGGAAGTCCAAGATTAGTGTGCCTCTTTCTGGCTCACAGCTGTCCTCACATGAGCCTGGGAGCAGTGGAGACCCAACATCTCTTCTTATAAAGGGCACTAATTCCATGGTGGTGTCTCACCTTGATGACTTCATCTAAACTTCATTACTTTCCCAAGGCCCTACTGCTAAATGCCAGCACGTCATGGGTCTGGGATTCAACATATGAATACTGGCAGAGAAGACCCCACTTTCAACCCATCCCACGTAACTACCCTACTCTGTACCTCTGTACGTAACCACCCTACCTCTCTTTATCAACACTGAGTCCATGCACGTCTGGATGCATAGCAGGGACATCAATTTCCTAGCTTGTTAAAAGCCCACAAGGTATGCAGGGATTTAGCTCAGCAGCATAAGCCCTTGCCTGGCAAGCACGAGGTTGTGAGTTCGATCCCCGGTACCAAAAATAAATAAACAAATAAATAAATAAAAGCCCTCAAGATGCCATTGACTATACTCTAGAACACACTGTGAAAATATTTTAATCTATGCATATCAAAGATGTCTGTTTTCTTCTCAAGGAGTTAGACAGTCAAAACAAAACCTGCCAACATTCTTCAAAGGATGAGAATAAAGAGATTACTAATTTCCTGGGATAAGATATTCTCTGTACTCTATCCCTCTATCTACAATGTATACTTTTTCTTTCTGTCTCTGTAGATTTGCCAATTCTGGATATTTCATATAATTCCTTAGCATAATGTTTTCAAGGGTTTTTCCATACTATAACACACGCCAATATTTAATTTCTTTTTGTGAACCAATCCTATTCCCTTGTATGCCTATGTTACATTATGTTTACATACCCCCAGCCAATGGTCATTTGGATTTTTTTCTATATGTTTGGTTCTTAGGCATAAGGCTGAAATCAACAATGTGTAGTGGTATGTTTTCCATTTTCTTGGATATACAGCTAGGAAAGGAATTTCTCATTCATAGAGCTTTGTTGAAATTTTTGAACAACTGCCAAACCTTTCCAAAGCAACCACACCATTTTACACTCCCACCAGCAATGTTTACACTGATTGCTTCACATCCTCATCAATATTTACCCTCATTTTTAAAATTTGTCAATGTAGCCATCCTAGCGTCTATGAAGTGACATTACATTGTCCCTAATGACTAATGTAATTGAATACTTTTTCAGGTGCTTTTGAGGACTTCTGTATTTTCTTTGGAGAAATATCAATTGTGCTTTTTGTGCATTTTTACATTGAGGAGTTACTTGCCTTTTTATTTTTAAGTATTAAGTGTGCATTATATATCCAGGATACTAAATCCTTAACAGTTATGTGATGTTTAAAGAATTTCTCCCACTTTATGGTTCTCTTTTCACCTTCCTCAGAGTCCTTAGACACACAAAGGTTTTAATTTCAATGCAGTTGGATACATCTATTTTTCTTTGATTTTTTTTTTTGTGTTCTGAATGTCATATCGAAGGAATCATTTCACAGGTCAAAGTCACAAACATTTATTCCTATTTTTTCTCTTAAGAATTTTATAGATTCAATTGTGACTCTTAAATCTTCTATTCATTTTGAATGTTTAATAATGAAATAGAAGGTCCAATTTCATTCTTTGTATGTGGGTATCCAGTTAGAGCTACCTGTATGTTGAAACGTTTCCTTTTTAGCCTTTGCATGATCTTCGTATCTTTGTTGCAATTCAACTGACCATATGTGTCTGGGTTTATTTATACAATCTTTATTAGATTGATTCATAAACAATAAAATTTAAAAGTTGTGGCCCTGTTTTACCACAGTAAGTGAGCAAAAAATGTCTGCCCGTTGGTTCCTTCTTTTTACTTTAACTTCTCTGTTCATTCATGGAAGGTCCCTAATTTTGTTACATTGCTTCAAATATGATTCCAAAGAATACCAAGCTGCCAGCTGGTAAGCAAAAAATAGCTCAGAAAATCAACCAGGAGGGCTATGAACATAATCAGTCCTTGGAAAACCGAGTGCTCAGCTTGTAAGAAGCAGTCAGAGAGCAGGCACTGCCTCGACAGCTGCTGTTCGGAGAACAGAGATGTTACACACAGTAGAGTTGATGCCACAAGACTTAAATGCTTTCACTCCAGAACAGACTATCTGAACTTTCAGATAAAAGAGGAAGAAAAGCTTTGCGTATGTTCATTACAACCACAGAAAGCTGAGCGTTTCACACCTTGTCAGTGTCACCAGGTACTGAGCTGTCCTCGAATCCAGTTTTCATTCTAACAGATCCATAAGAAGTCAAATCAGTGCACTGCAGGGAGAGGAAAGCTTCTTTTTCTTTTTTTCACTGTGTAGTTTGCTGCAATCATGTCTGAAGGGAATTCAGAAAAAAAAAACATACATTAAAAAACATTAGGTTGCATTAGGTTTAATGCAAACTGTTTCACCAGATAATGGCAACTATAAGCTCTAAATTGCTGTATTTAGAAAACTTGCATTAGCAAATGTCCCATGAGACTTGCATCTAACTTGTTTACTGACTCAGCCTGGTGTATCTGTTGATTATAAAAGCATTCAATCTTCTAGGGTTAAGAATTCCTAACACAATGCTAGAGAAAATATTATAAAACCTATGAAGAAGATTTATGAACCAGTTTTTTTGTGTGTGAAATCTCTCTGCATTTTTAATCCACAGACAAATACATCAAAAAGGAGAAGAATAGGGCAGGTAAAGTGTGTTGATATCCTCAAAAGTCCATAATTAAGAACAAAGCACCCTCCTTGCAATTATTTACTTTTTCAGAATTCACAAGAGGAAGTCACCATTTGGAACTGCGGAGCTCCCCACAAAGAGGAACTAGAATCTCAGCACACCCTCACCCAAGGTCTAGGTTGTACACTTGCTGGCTTGCATCTCAAGACAGTGAGGGGCATAGAAAGGTTTATTGGGAAAATTTTAAAAAGCACACACTCAGAATACAGTGGGTTACTCAAGAAAGAGGCACATAAAATGACCTTATCTAGTCTCTCACTGGAAAATCTCTAGTTACATAATTACAAATTTTTTTTTAATTTTAAAGAGAATAAAACATTATAGAACAAAGCAAATCAGAACAGAACAATGTAAGCAACACAGGACTTCACAACAAGACAACAGGAAATCAACAGTGGCTACCATAGTGTCTGTTGTTTTCTTCAAAATAGTTGTCCATACCTTCACACACAATACAATCCATTGTGTATGAGGGTATGGGCAGCTATTTTGAAGAGAACAAGAGACATTATGGAAGCTATTGTTGATTTCCTATTATCTAGTTTTGAAGTCCCATAATGCTTTCATTCTTTTGTTTTGATTGGTTTTATACTATTTTGTTTTGTTTGATTGTATTATATGTGAAGGTATAGAGAACTATTTTGAAGAAAACAAGAGACATAATTACAAATTTCTTATTTGATCCTCATTGTCTATGCTTAAGTTCAGTTTTTCTTTCACACAGTAGAGATATTTAAGAGAAATAGCTCAAGTTCATGTTTGCTTAACTTTGCAAATCAGACTTGCTTGAGGTCACTTGTAAGACCTAACTGCTTTTGTATGTGCAGGGTTTCTTTATGTCTGGTCTCCATTTTGATTTGTTTTAAAAACGTCTCGGGCCAGTCTCAGGCAATATGTAATTTTTTCTAGTTTATTTCCACACAATTATTTTTATATTAACCATATCTTAGCATGTACTAATAGCTTAGTTTTTGTCACTGCATAATATTCCACCATGTGGATATATCACAATGCATTTATCCACCTACTTGCTGATGGACATTGAGCAACTGGAGTTGATTCTAATTTTTTACCAGTGAAATAAAACACCTGCTTGAATCATAGTAGATCTATTTATATAGATATTTTCATTCCTGTAGGAAAAATTCCCAGGAGTAGGATGTATAGATTGAATAGCAGGTGAATGTTTACTGAAAAAAATCCAACAAACCTTTTCTAAACTAAATGTTCAACTTTGTATAGAAGTCCACTTCCTCCACATTCTCTTCTATGCTCATTTCAGTTAATCATTTTTATTGTAGCCATTATAGTAGACATGTTACAGTTTCCCACTGTGTAATTTTTATTTTTCTATTGACTAGTAATACCAAGCATCTTTTTAGGAACTTATGTGCAATTTTGGGTGGCTCACATATTTATCCAAATCACTTGCTATTTTTCAACTTGGCTGCTATATTCTTATAGTGAAATGTAAGTATTTTGCCCATTTTTCTATCAAGTTATCTTTATTTTGCTAGGCAGGCACTTAGGCCACTGAGCTAGATCCCTGGCCCTTCTATTTTGCTTTCGAATTATTGGACTTTTTATACATTTTAATCACAATGCCCTTTTTTGGTGATCCATTTAGAATTCCATATGTTTTCCCATTCCATGTAGCTCCTTTACACGATCACATTAACAGACATTTTCTAATTCCTAAATTTTATCAATTATTTGAACTTAATAGTCTAATTTTGAAATGTTTCCTTTAGCACTATACCACTGGGAAGCCAGGAATCAGCTCTCACTCGTTGATCCATTATGTCTTCTATGAAGGAAATCGGTCAACACACCGAGGGAGCTGTGTAGAAATATAGCAGAGTGCATTATAAAACAGATACAGAGAGATTCGCACCGTCAGGGAGAAAGTAGGTGGTGCCATGCAGGCATCTATCTCGAGGGGAAGTCTGGAGGTCTCTGATTCCACGCAAGAGTTACCCCTGGGGTTTGGGGAACTGTGGTGGTTGTGATGTTTACTGACATTTTCTTAGCAGGCACTTTGGAACTGCAAAATATCATCTTTGTCCTCAGATAGTAAGTGTTCCCTCAGGGGCCTTAATCAGGGGAGAAACTTAGGAAAAATTTATGAAAGAAGTCCTTTTGACTAAATCAGGTCTCAGCCCAAAGCTTGAGGATCTGTAAAGACAAGGACTGCTTCTCTTTCTGATGCCATTGGGATAGGCCGTGGCACCCAGGTATGCTGTGCATCTGGTCCTGGAAACTAGCTCTGTGACAGAGTGTGCTCAGTGTAAACTCTTAAATGTCATTGTGCTTTGTGGGGTTGTATTGGTCTGAGACCTAAGAAATTAGTTTGATTGTATTACACACATCAGTCTTTGTTTTTTACTTTAGTATAACTGGCATTATGACCTCCTTTGTTCCTCAAGTCTGCTAGTGTCTACCTTCTAAACAACTAGTTTTTGTATCAATATTTATGGTGATGCTATATCTAGATTTTTACAGATGTACTCCTTAGTTTTATAAACTTCATCATTTTTGTTTCATATTTAGTTCTAAAATTCACCTAGAATAGAGTTGATATCTTACAATTTCATTACCTTAGACCTATAAAATCTTAACATCCAAAAGGAGTTCCTTATATTTTGCTCTGTTCTTCAAGATTGTTTTTGTCATGCATAGCTTATTACTTTTTCCACATGAATTTTAGAATCACTTGTCAATTTTCATAGTATTGAGATGTATTAAACTTGAATTGCTTTCAGAGAACTGGAATCTTCACAACTTTCATTTTGCCAATGCGTGTTTTACAGAGTTCTCAGAAAAGTTTTCCACATCTATGAGAACTATAATATTCATGTATATAGTCACAAAACAGATAAATCATGTGAGTACATGCAATCACTTTTGTGGATGTTGCCAATTTTTCAAAGTTATTTTACCAATCTTTTATATTTTTAGAGTTACTGAAAATCTAGTCTATTTAAAAAGATTTAATTTCCATTTGTTTCTTGCACAGAGAAATGCAATTGATCCATACTTTATATTTACCTTGTATCTAGCAACTTTACTGAAGTTCTTCATTGTAATAATTTAATCACAGAATCTTTATCTACTGCACACAATAAAACTGTATGTGAACAATGACAGAATTTTTGCTTGCTGATTTTTTTCTTTTGCCTTCTTTTCTGATTATGCTACCTTGATCTATATCAAATGTACTATAAATAATAAATAATAAAATTAGTTACAATGGTCTCTGTCTCCTTCCTAATCTCAGAAGAAATTACAATAATATACTATTAAAAATTGATATTTTGCAGAGAATTTTTATACATTTGCTTTCAATACAATACAGAAGAAATTACAGAAGAAATTACAATAATATACTATTAAAAATTGATATTTTACAGAGAATTTTTATACATTTGCTTTCTATTGTTAATTTTAAGTATTTTCATGCTGAATTAGTTAATATTATTGCATTTGGCTTCATATCTAT
>RJWT010023843.1:0-16683 GCA_004365215.1 Cuniculus paca | reverse complement strand
TGAATTAAGAAAGAAAAAGAAAAATGTCACTCATAGTAGCACTATTTGTAGTGGCAAAACAGTAACAAACTGTACAAGCCCAAAAAATAGAAAATGTAATAAATTAAATTATAGTCTCTCTATATAATAATCATAAGTTTTTTGTCGAATATTCCATATCATAAAAGTTAAGTTCAAATATAATATAAAGACATCTAAAAGTAGGATATAAAGGTACATATATATGGAAAATCTTACATAATCAAGTTCACCACGGTGTACTTATAATACTGTAAATGATAGGAATAAACACGAATTGTAATAATAAATAAATTAGAATCCATTGTGGATAGGATATTATGAGACCACACAAGGAATTATCAGTTACTTACCTCAAATCTGTTCTATCTTATCCTTCTTTCTTAACAATGTAACCTCTAGTTCTATTTGAAGATACCTCCCCCTTAAAATACTCTGCTTCCCAAGTCATTTACTGATAAGTGCTCATGATTCTATGTTCTGGTCAATAAGATAAAAGCAGGATTTTTGAGTAGAACTTTGGAGAATATTTCTTTAGAGAATAGATAACTGGTAAGTTTTCTTTTTCTAATTCTTCCATTTGTGCCTGGAGCTCTGACAGGCTTGTGACAACTTTGAGAATAAAATCATGTGCTAAATCCAATAGAACAGGAATATGAAAATATTCTGATTCTCTAATGACCATAGAAATGTTAAGAAACTATGGGAGGTTTTGTTTATGAACTTATTCATGTAAGAGAAATATAAATACCTCTCTTATTTGAGTTGCTGATTTAAGTTTTATGTTATATGTACCTATAACTAAACTTAACTAACACAGAAGTTATTTTTAACATATTTTTTGGTGATAGTGATAAAATAGGTAATTAAAGAAACTCCTTCCACTGAAAACAAATAGAAAACTTGGATACTAATTTTTATTTATTTTATTATTTTTGTGTGTGTGTGTCACACCAGGGATCGAACTCATGACTT
Source organism: Cuniculus paca (assembly GCA_004365215.1). NCBI lineage: Eukaryota > Metazoa > Chordata > Mammalia > Rodentia > Cuniculidae > Cuniculus > Cuniculus paca. The sequence continues at coordinate 15,690 of RJWT010023843.1, read as the reverse complement.
CATGTTTCCAGGCAGGCACTTAAGCCACTGAGCTAAATCCCTGGTCCTTGGATACTAATTTTTAAAAGATCACTTGAAGTTATGAGCAATAAAGACTAAAATAATTATCAGACAAAGATTTAGGAGAAAAGGACTCAGAGAAACAACTAGCACCTGTGGTCAGTTGAATAAGAGTGTTGATAACAGCTAGGAGCATAAGTAGAGCTTTTGAAAAACTGTTAGGATATAAGAATAAAAAATTTAAAATCTAAGACCTCCAATGTTTTACATTAAGAAAACAAAAAGTTAAACATTAAAAATAAGAAACAATAAATCAGAAATATGCCAATATTTGAATGATATAAAGATAAAATTCCAACTATTTCAAACCTTCAAATTGAATTAAGGTTATCCCAGATTGCTTATGTCTCTAGCTGCTTTACAAAAGGAAATAGAAAGTTTTGCTGAAGGAAAATAATATTATGCTAGTTAATAAATTACTTGCTGTTATTTGTATATAATGCCTTGTATTCCAGAATGAGTAGAACATACTAAAGAAAAATTGCGATAAAACAGAAGGAGACAGAGACAGAGTAGTCAGCAGGACCAAAGCAATTTTTTTTCTTTTTCTTTTTCTTTTTCTTTTTCTTTTTCTTTTTCTTTTCTTCTTTTTCTTTTTTTTTTCTTCTTTTTTCTTCTTTTTCTTTTTTTTTTTTTTATACTGGGGATCAAACTCATGACTATGCTTGCCAGCAAAGTGATTTTTCAAATACTGCTTCTTTCATTCTTCTGGTTCTCTACCTCTCTACCTTCACTTTTATAACTACCTTCACTAGTATAACTAGACTTTATGAATCTCTAGATAATTAACTTTATGCTTTTGCTGTTGAATACTGTTCTGTTAGGAGAGGTGAAGTGTTTTTTTTTTTGTTTTGTGTTTTTTTAGTAGATATTTACTGTAGGTAAATATTTGGTCAAAATGAGGTTCATCTTAGTGTTCATACTATAACTTACATCTCCTTTCTATGCCTAAGGCAGTACTTTTTCGGTCCTTAGTCAATATTCAGTTTGTATTTGGTACTAAAATGATGCTGGATTTAGGGCCCATAGCCAAGATCATAGCTGTTGTTATTGCTTAGTTTTCTTGGGATGTCAATATCTGGATTGCCTTTGAGTCATTAATAATCCTGTAGCCCATTCCTGAAAAACTGGGTCTAGGGACTAATATGCTGTAACCTCCCACCTCAAGAAAATGGGATTAGGTGGATCCCAGGAAAAAGATAAAGGCTAATAATCATCTGTGCCCAGAGGATGCCAATGAAAAGTAGACATTCACTAATGAGGTCTCCAAACTAGAAAAAAAAACCTTTGCACTACAGTCAACTCACAAGCCTATACACACACATGCACACATACACACACCCAAATAAATAAGTAAATAAAAATCTAAAGAATAGAAATATGAGAAGACAAGAAAACAAAATGCCACTAAAACCTCCCAACTTTCACAAACCTGACCCCCTGGGGCACTGAAGGGAAGGAAAACAAAAGCTACACACCCAAATTATTCAAAATGATATCAGGGGAGACAACAAAATAGATATGTAAGGCATTTAGCAATCTCACAGAAGATAAAAGTAAAAAGAAATCAGGTCAAATAAAATGATCAGTGAGTCTATACAAACAGTAATAAAAAGCTAGAACAGGTACACAAAATGATGCAAAATATGAAGGCACAGCATAGAAATGAATCAGCATCCACAAAAAAGGATCCAAAAGGGCTGGGGATTTGGCTCAGTGGCCTAAGCACCCACCTGGCAAGTGCGAGGTCATGAGTTCGATCCCTGGTGCCACAAAAACAAAAACAAAAAGGTCTCCAAACAGAAATTCCAGAGATAAGAAAAATTCTTTCAAATGTATGGGCAGCAGAAGTGCCCAATGTGAGAACAGAGTGTCTAACCTAGAAGACAGAGCTGTTGTTGGTCACCAATTAATTACAGATACCATAGAAACAACAGAACATGAAGAATGGATCCAACAATTCAAAGAGAATGCAGAAAAGTCCAAGATTAATTGGAATGAATGAAATATCAGAAGACAGAACAATTGGAATTAAAAAAATCTGTTTACTGAAATAAAGCAGAAAACTTTCCAAATAAGAGGAAAGAATTTACCATACAGATGACAGACAGAACCACAAATAGCCACAATCAGAAAAGAACTCCATAACACATCATAGTAAAAACCCCACAAGTCCAACAGAGGAACAGAAGTTTAAAAGTGGACATAAAAAAAGCAACACATCACTTATAAGGAAAAACCCATCAGAATTAAAGCACACTTCTCAACACAAACATCAAAGGCTATGAGAGCATTGTGTGAAGTGTTTCAAGTCCTAAAAGACTTCCAACCAAAAGATTTTCAACCCAGGCTGATATATCCTGCATACTTCTGAAATTGATGGAGAAATAAGATACTTTCATGATAAGGAGCTCCTAAAGAAATGTGTAATCACCAAAAGAATGCTCCAAAAAATTGTGAAAAACACAACAGAAAGAGACAATAAAGCGAACAGTGACAAAGTAGGTTAAATACACCAGGAATGTAAGCAGCAACTAGAAGGAAAAAATAGGAACCCAGCAGTAGAAAAATAAAGTAATAACAGAAATAAGTCAGTACCTATCAGAAATAACTGTCAATGTGAATCATCTCAATTCCCTAATCAAAAGACACAGACTGGCAGAATGGATAAAGAAATGAAATCTAAAAATATGCTCTATACAAGGCCCACATTTAACTGAAATAGAAACTCAGGTTAAGACTCTAAGGTTGGAAAAGAATATGCTATGCAATGGAAACCTCAACAAAGCAGGTGTATCTATTCTGTATTCAGCCATATTGGACTTTAAGCCAAAACTGGTCAAAAAAGACAAAGAAAGTTACTACATAATGGTTAAGGGGGACAATCTAATATGAATGGATTATTAATATGTGTGTTACAAATAGTAAGTTTAACTTCAGAGAAAAGTACTAGTGGACATAAAAGACCAGATAAAAATAAACACAATTATAATGAGGGACATCAATATCCCACCAACACAAATAGATAGATCAGCTACACACAAAAAATCAACATAAACCCGGTATGGTGGTACATATCTGTAATCCTAGCACTCAGGAGGTTGAGGCAAGAGGATTGTTGTGAGTTCAAGACCAGCCTAAGCTACAAAGTGAATGCATGGCCAGCCTGAACTGCATAGTGAGACCCTGTCTCAAAAAAAAGAAAAATAGTCAACATGGAAATATCAGAGTTAAACAAAATATTCAAACAACCTATAGATACAGTGTTCCACTCAACAACAACAGAATACACATTCTTTTCAGCAGCACATGAAACTTTCTACAAAATAAACCATATATTAGTCAATAAAGCAAGCTTAAGTAAATTTATGAGAAATTATGCCATTTATATTATCATATCATAACACAGGAATTATGCAAACTAAACAATAAATTCTTAAATAAACAATGGGATATACAAGAAATCAAGGAAGAAATAAGAATTTCTAAAATTAAACAATACCAATATATCTTACCAGAACTTTTTGACTACAATGATAGAAGTCCTAAGAGAGAAGTTTGAATGACCACATCACAACAGAGTAAACACAAATAAATAACTAAGTAACCCATCTCAAGATCCTAGAAAAACAAGAATACTGTAAACCCAAAGTTAGTACAAGAAAGGAAATTATAAAGATTGGAGCAGAAATCAAGGAAATTCAAACAAAAAAATTAATGAATCAAAGAGTTGTTTCTCAAAATTGACAAACCCTTAACCAATTCAACCAAAAAAGAAAAGACCCAAATAATGCACATAGAAGTGAAAAAGGTGAAATTGCAATGAACACTACCCAAATCAAAAAAGATTATTAATAAATACTTCACAAACCTGTATCCCAATAATTAGAGAATACTGAGGAAATAGAGGGATTCCTAGATACATATGAATGACCAACACTGAACCAAAAAGAATTAAAAGGCCTCAGTTATTTAATACCAGTCAATGAAATTGGAACAATAATAAAAATCCTACCAATAAAAAAAAGGCTCATGTTTGGTTGGGTTCACTGTTGAATTCTACAAAAACTTCAGGAAAGTACTAACACCAGTACTCCTCAAGGTTCTCAATGAAACTGAAAGGGAAGCAGTACTCAGTCATTTCTGTAAGCAGCCATTACCCTGATTGCAAAACCAGACAGGGACCCAACCAAAAAAGAGAATTATCGACTAATTTCTTTAATTAATACAGATGCAAAAGTCCCCAATAAGATATTGGTAAACAGAATGCAATGAATAGCCCAAAATGTCATTCCTCATAACCAAGTAGGCTTCATTCCAGGAATGCAAGGATGGTTCAACTTATGCAAGACAAATGTAACAGGTCATATAAACAGAGGCAAAGACAAAAATCATATGATTATCTCACTAGACACAGAAAATATCTTTGATAAAATCCAATGTTCATTCTTAATTTAAAAAAGAACACCAAAGAAAATAGATTTCAAAGGACTTTATCTCATTCTAACAAAAAACATTTATGCCAAAGCTACACCCAACATCATATTAAATGGGAAAAAAATAGATGCTTTCCCTCTAAAATCAAGAACAAGATAAGGATGCTCATTACCACCATTCCTCTTCAACATAGCACTCAAAATATTTGCAAAAGCACCATGCAAAAAAGAGATAAAAGGGATACTTATAGGAAAAGAAGTCAAATTATCATTATTTGCAGATGACATGATCCTCTACAAAGAAGACCCTAGAAAATCCACCAAATGACTCAGAATTAATAACCACATTCAGTAATACAGTAGGTTACAAAATCAGCACACACAAATCAATAATGTTCCTGTGCACTAATAATGAACCCTCTGAAAAAGAAGTTAGGGGGAAAAAAGACCACCCAAAATAGCACCAAGAAAACTTGAATACTTAGGAATTAACCTAAATAAGAAAGTGAAAGATTTCTACAACAAAAACTTGCAGCACTTTGAAAAAGAAAAAAGGATATTAGAAAATGTAAAGTTATCCCCTGTTCCTAGATAGGCAAAAACAATATAGTCAAAATGGCCATAATTCCAAAACTTACATGCAGATTTAATGCAATCTTAACCAAAATTCCAACATCATTCATCAGAGAAGTGAAGAAAGCAATCCTAAAAGGCATATGAAACCAGAAGATGCCCAGAACAACAAAAGCAACCTTGTGCAAAAAGAACAAAGAGGGAGGCATCACAATACTAAACAGGAAGTTACATTACCAAACTACAGTGAAAAAAAAAATGGTACTGGCACACACAACAACAACAACAAAAGGTACAAAAATCAGTGGAAAAGAATAGAGGATGCAGAAATAAACCCGAGCACATTCGAATACATGATATTCGACAAAGGGGCTAAAAAAACACACTAGAGCAGGAGATTGAATGTAAACCCCTATCTCTCAGCATATCCTAAACTAAAATCAAAATGGATCGAAGTTCTGTTAACAACAGAAACACTTAACCTGTGGGAAGACAAAATAGATAAGAATTCTTGAAGCCATGAACTCTTTCTGAATAGAACCTTGCTTGCACAGGAAATAGCACTGTGTATCAAAAGCTGGAATGTTATCAAATTAAAAAGCTTCTGCATAACAAAAGAAACAACCAACAGAATGAAAAGACAACCCACTGAGTGTGAGAAATATCTTTGCTGGCTATTCCTCAGGTAGAGACCTAACGGCATATATAAAGAACTAAAAAAAAAAAAAATTAGACACTCAAAATAAAAGATCCAATCATAAAATGAGCAAGTGAAATGAACAGATACCTCACAATAGAAGTACAAATGGCAAACGAATACATGACGAAATGCTCAACATCATCAGCCATTAGAGAAATGCAAATTAAAACAATACTGATATTCTATTTTACCCTAGAAAGAATGGCTATCACCAAGAAATCAAATAATAACAAATGCTGGAAACACTGTGAGGAAGAAAGAACTCTTCTATCTTATTGGTGGGAATGTTAACTAGTACAAACACTCCTCAAAACTATAAATTCTATTTGACCCAGATATTTCACTTTAGGTATCTTCCCAAAAGATTTAAAGATATCACATTACAGTGATAGATGCATACCCATGTTTATAAGCACAATTCATAATTGTTAAATCTTGGAAATGGCTAAATATCCAGCAGATGAATGGATAAAGAAAATATAGTATTGAAAACAGTGGATGGGGGGTATTCTCAAACAGTTTCTTTTCTTCCATAAAGAAAAATAAACTTGAGCCTTTTGTAGGAAAATGGATGCACCTTGGGACCATAGTGTTAAGTGAAATAAATCAGACAGACACACAATCTTAAATATCACATGAATTCTTTTATATGATAAACTCGATGTATAAATAAAGAACGAAAATAGATAATAGGAAGTAGAGAAGGGTAAGATGTTCAACTGATGGAGAGAGAGAAGGGGAAGGAACAGGAATGAAAGAAATCAAATGTGTTATGTAAATGTATCAGTGACTAATTAAAAAAAGTCTCTATCAGGGCTGAAAAGATCTCAACAGGCTACATCAAGGTATCTGAATTTCAAAACAGCATTGGGAATAAATATAAGTTTCAAATACGTTTTAGAAAAATTAGCCTCGCAAATAAAAGAAGAGAAAAAGTATTGCATAGGCCTTTACACAGAAACAATTCAAAGGTCTAACATGATGCGGAGACCAATATAAATTGGTGTGGTGTATAAAGTAACACAAAATCTTAGGTCAATTTTAGGCTATATCAATAAATGCACTGTCCTGACAAGGAAAGTTAATAGTCCCATCAGACATTTCACTGGCCAGAACAAACTGAAATGTTGTGCTCAGTTCTGGCTGCAGGTCCAGGGGAATCCTGCCAAAATGATGAGGTGTCTGGAAACCATGATTTAAGGATGGTTGAGTCTAGGAAAAGAAGAAATCTAAAGGGAAACAAGACAACTGTCTCTGAGTACTTAAAAGGCTGTGGTAAGTAACATGGATTTGATTTTCTGTGAAACTTTATAGTCCAAATAAAGAATAATGGCTAAGTACTTTAGCTTAGTATAAAGAAATAAGGTAGACATGACCAAAATTAGAATGGGTTACTCATGAGAACCACCTATCACTGAAATGTTTTTCATTGTTACATTTAAATTTAAGAAAATGGTACATTAAACATATCTCACCAATTAAACAATGACGATACTAATAAGATTCCATGTACTTAGAGTCAAAGATAAGAAATAAAACATTAGCATATTTTAGAAGCCCCTACAGGATAAAAATATCTTAAATTCATATTAATTGTATCTTTGTTTTCCTTATAGTTCTACCACCATGAACATCTTAAGTAATATATTGCACAGTTTTAAACTTTCTATTAATCATTTTTATATTATTCTATTTCATATTTTTCCCCTTAGTATGAAGTTTTATAATTCATCCATCACGATTGCGTGTATGAACAGCTCACATTTTTACTACTATATAAGACTGTCTTTTTATGGTTTTTTCACAGTGTATCAGGCCATTGATGCACACTGAGGTGTCTCTAGGTATACACATGCTTGAATATGTTTCCTGGTGCATGGGGAAAGAGCTTCTTGGGGTTATATAACAAGTTTACCTTCACTGCTAATCTCAAATAGTTGCCAATGGGCTGTGCCAATTCACTTTCCATCAACAATGGATGAGTTTTCATTGCCTCAAGTTATTACCATCACTTGATATTTTCAGACTTTTGAAGCTGCCCATAGATTATGTGTGAAATGTGTCTAATTGTGATCTGAACTTCTTATTCCCTAATACAAATGAAGCTGGGTGGCTTTCACATATTAAAGAACCACTGGCACTGGGTCTGATTTAGACCTCTATTTTTCCTATTTCTCTATTGAGTGGCTACCTTTTTTCTAAGTGATATATATACGTACTAATTTTTTGGTTATTTTATGATGTTCTTCCCCTAGAGAGTCTTGTGGCTTTGCATTCTTTATGGAATTTTAAATGTTAATTTAGCATCTCTAAATGTTGATTTAGTAGCATTTATTACTCCTTACTTTTACCTTTCTGTTAAAAATTCCTTTTCTAACTGAAAGACTCAATAAGATACAGAATTCCTGATAAATATGGAGAAAAGGTTCTGAAGTCCAATGGTGCTTTTATTCTTTGATTTGATTGGTTTAAGTCCCTTTCCTACTATTTGATTGCAATATGTGAGAAGATAGGAACAGCTTTTTTGAAAAACAGGGGACATTACGATAGCCATTGTTGGTTTCTTGTTGTCTGACTTGAAGGCCTGTAATGCTTTAACGCTTTTGTTTTATCTGGCTTTATATTACTTTGTTTTGAGTTTATTGTCTGTAAATGTATGAACAACCATTTTGAAGAAAGCAAGAGACACTAGGGTAACCATTGTTAATCTCCTATTGTTATGTTTTGAAAACCTGTATTGCTTGCAGTGTTCTGTTCTGAAATGCTATGTTGTGTTTGACTCTATTCTGTTTTGTTTTGCTTTGTTTTGTTTTGTTCTGTTCTCTTTAAAATAAAAAAATTCCTTTTCTATACTAAGTTAATAAAATGACTGTTTATTGTCTCCATTTTTTTCTAGTTTTGGTTTTGATATGTCTTTATTTCTCTGCTTATGGTATACAGTATGAATTCATTTTATCATTTTCAAACAATAATTGTAGGTTGTTTCTATATATGCATGAGTATATTCAGGGAGTTTCCTTTCTGTTCTATTTATCAGTGTCTTTATCCCTACATATATGTCATATTTTAATTGTTACAGCATTTTTTAGTCTTAACATGTGGCTGGGCAAGTTGCTCTCACAGATATATAGATAGATGGGTGTCCCCCCACCCCAACACACACACATACAGACCCATACCCACGCATTACCTTTGCTCCTTAGGACAATAGAAATCTTAGTTTCTTGACATTTGCTCCAGCAATGTCCATTTTAATACCAGCTTATCAAGTTCCGTAAAAACCAAACAGTGCAACATAAGAAATGTCTTGGATTGGGGATGTAGCTCAACTCAACAGCACTAGTCTAGCATGGGTGAAGCTCTGGTTTCAGTCCTCAGCATTACAGGTAAGAAAGTTCTTGTGGAGATTAATTTTTTAGAGAACTCCTTGTAACCTACAGATTTGGAGAAAGCTGCTAACTATACCATAGCACCTTCCTATCCAAGAACATTTATAAAGCATTTGTTTGCTTTTACTATTTTCCAATAACTTTACAGTTTTTATCACAGAAATTTTAAATACCCTTTGTTAGATTTATTCACTTTCATATCTTTTTCTGCTGCTGCTTTTCATAGGTCATTTAAATCAAACACTTTTTTAAGGATCACTTCATGACCTCTTGATCCCATCCTCTGTCCCAGCTATACTGTCATGGTCTTTTCTAAACCAATTTTCCCAGCTTTGTTAGGTCCCAGCATGGTGCCTTGCCTCTGTTACACAACAGGAGAGAACACATGGAAACTCATCCAGGTTCGTATGTATCAACCTAGAGGTACAAGAGAATTAGCACCATAGATCAGTTCTTCAACACCAAGGGACAGAAGCAGATGGAGAAATGCTTGCCTTCTCATGCCGCCAGGGGACATTTCTAAGTGACAACTCATGTGCTGCTTAGGACTTGCAGCTAGACTGGTAACACAGATTTACCTTTCATTTCTTTTCTTCACATTTATTCCCCCACCCCTTATAACTGCTACTTAAGATCATATTCTCAGACTACCTAACAACACAGTAGCCTTAATTTGAAGCTCTGCTTCTCATGAAATTTAGTTATATTTTCTTTATGTTTCTGACATATAGAGATGCAATGGACCTTTTTTTAAAATACCGCATATATAATTCTATTTGAGTTCCACACACTATCCATTTTAATTCTCACAAACTCTATTATGTAGTGAATAATTATACCAAATAAAAAAGTTTCATATACTAAATTTTAAATGTAAAAATGTTGATAAATTCATTTTAATTTTAAAATTTTTCTACGGAATACTGTGAGACAAGTTTTTACATCCTCTTGATATAAAGGAGAATACTTTCAACATTTCACATTTAAATATGATGCTTATTTTAGAATTTTTATAAAATTTACATTAAATCACAAAATTCTTTTATTCCCATTTGTTTAGATTTTATGTGAAGTGGATATTCAGTTATATAAATGCTTTTCATCCATTTTATTAGACATTTGATTTCTTTAATCTGCTAATGTAATAATTTATTTAACATCACTGAAATAAACCCACCTTGATAATGACTACTTCTTTTGTAGTCACTTGACTCCATTTGCTAATATTTTGTGTCCATATTTAATAATGAAATTCCTTAGTACATTTTAATTTCCTAGTATCTTTATTCATATTCAGTAATCAAAATCCCTTGTCTGATATTTCATAAATGTAAAAAGATTTATGTACTCTGAAGAGAAACCAGAATACTGCCTGTTAGATAGTGTGAAGGTAATATTAATCTCATTAGATGATCTAGAAAAGGATCTCTGTTCTCTTGAGTTTGTGTAAGTTTGGAATTATCTTTTCCTTGAACATTTAGTAAAATTTGCCATGAAGAAATAAGAGACAAGAGCTTCTTTTGTAGAAAGGTTTTTAAACTCTAATTCAACCCCTTTCTTTTGGAGGGGTTAGGAGGTGCACCAGAGATCAAACTCACAACCTTGCACTTGCTAGGCAGGCACTTATGCCACTGAGCTAAATCCTCAGCCCTGGTGTTTTTGAGACAGGGTCTCACTATGCAGTTCAGGCTGGCCTTGGGCTCACTCTGTAGCCCAGGCTGGTCCCAAACTCACAACGATCCTCCTATCTCAGCCTCCTGAGTGCTGGGATTATAGGCGTGCGGCACCAGTCCCAGCTAATTCAACTTTTTTAATAATTACATATTCACTATATGTCTTCCTGGATCAGTTTAAGAAGTTATATTTTTCTAATCATTTATTTATTTCATCTAGGTTTTAAAATATTTTGTCATGTCATTTTTAATGTCTTCTAATTTATGTATCTTTCATCATCTTTTTCATTTCTAATACTTATTTTTAAATTTTTACCATAGTTTTGTCAGAGATTGATTCATCTTGTCAGAGGTTTGTCTAACTTACTAATATTTTCAAAGACACACCATCTCTCTTTACTGTTTCACACTTTCTTCATTTTCTGTGCTACTAATTTTCGTTGTTATTTCTTCCTCCTGCTTTTTCAGTACTATTACTATTATTGGGGAGGACTGGAAATCGAACTCAGTACTTTGCACTTGCCAGGCAGGCACTATAACACTGAGCTATATCCCCAGTGCTCTTTCGTATTATTTTACTGTTCTCACTTTTCAAATTGAGCATTTAAGAATATTGTCTCATGAATTTTTGTTTGTTTTTTCATTCTGAGATATGGTCTCACTATGTGGTTCAGGCTGGTCTTTATCTCACTGTGTGCCCAAGCTGTTCTCGAACTCATGGCAATCCTCCTGTCTAAGCCTCCCAAGTGCTGAGATTACAGTCATGTGCTACCATGTCTGGCCTATCCCATAAAGTTTTAGTCTTTCTATATTAAGTTTAGTAATTTCCCTCTAACATCACTTTAGATACATAGCAGTTTAAACTGTAGGGTTTCCATTGCCATTGCATTCTAGGTATTTTTCTAAATTCTACTATGTTTTACTCTTTGGTCCATGATTATATTTAATAACATTTTTTAATCATCAATTGCATTTTTTTCCATTTTAAGGAACTAATAATCTCTAATTAATGGTGTTACAATCAGATAATGTGGTATCTGTGTAATCAATTCTTTCAACTTGATCATGGCTAACTTTATGGTAGAGTACATGACCAGTTTTCATGAATATTTTATACATGCTTGGAAAGAATCCTTGTTCCCCAATTGTTAAGTGCAGAATTCCATGTAGGCAAATTAAAACATATTTATTAACTTTGTTGCTCATATTTTCTAGACACATAGATGTATATCAATGGCTAATGTGTATTGCCAACTTGATACTATTTTATGTAGATTTTTCTTTGCAATTTTGTCAGTGTTTGATTCAAAATACTGAAGCACTGCAATTATGTATATAGCAATTGAGAATGTTTCCATTCCTTGATGAACCTAGTCTTTCATCATTTTCAGTGATTCTCAAAATTATAAGTAATTCTTTTTTGCCTTTGAGTTTACTTTAGATGGTCCTGATACTGTTACACCAGGCTTCCTTTTGTTAGTGTTTGACTCAAAGTTCAGAGAGGTTGAATAAGAGACCCAAGTTCAGACAGATGATTCACAAAAGCAGAATTAGTACCAAGATTCTTTCGGTTCCCATCCAGAACTCTTGCTAAGTATTGTAACAGAACGAATGTGACATAGCACGTGTAACAGCCAGAATTAAACGAGTGTTATATGTGAGGGGGCAATGAGAACAGCAGTTATCGCTGTGGTACAGAAATAGAACACAGTGACACCTAGACACAGAGTTTGAATTTTGTGACACAAAAGTCATGACAAAATAGGATTTTAAAAAGCTTCTAATTGCAGCAATGTTCAGGAGAGAGAATGAAATTTGACTCTTTAAGAAAATTCTTCCCCTCCAAATCTGTTACAGTATAATAAGAATCTAAATGAAAATTATGAGAATGAAGAGGAAAAGGTAAATTTGAGAACTATTCTATGGAACAAATGATACATTACAAAAATTCCATCTATTTGGGAAATAAAAGGATCAAAGATGCCTCCTCATTTATGTCTGTCGTACTCTGACAACATTATTTTTAGAGTAGAAACTAGAGTTAAGAAATAATAGGTGGTCTCTAGAAGGACAGAAAATAATGAGTTTGTTCCATGGAATGAATTTGGTATTTCTAATAGACAGATGGAAATAAAACACTAAGAACAGATTGAAATGTGCAATTTTTGTCTTTTTTTTTTTAATGAGGAAGGAAACCGCTTCACTAAAATGATTATTAAATCTTTATTTCCAACTCTGTTTCTTAAACATATCTGTTTCTTGAACACTAAGTATCATTCTTGGCCAAAGTTTTTAAATTAAAATTTGTCAAAATTTATTATGCTACTATCACATTTTTGAAACTAATAGTAGGAATAATGGTTCTGTAAATAAACTGCTGATTAACCAAGGAAGCTTTCTTGGACAATCTCTATACCTAAGGGCCTTTTCTGAGGACCCTTTTATTAGATGAGCAAAATTTTGGCTACAAAACCTTGAAACCTTTGAAATTCTTTGTAGACTCCCCTTAAAGTATTCACAAGGCTTAATCATATTTAATTCATAGCCACTTAGAACAAAGCATTATGTGGTGCATCTGTTTATACGATTTTCTAATGCCAGAAAACAATTTTGTGAATTTGTTCTCAATGAACTCTGAGGGAATAAGCAGCTGAGACAACTCTAAGAACCTCTCCCCAGAAATTTAAAAAACTGTGCACAACTCAGTGAATGCATTTTTATTGAATTTGGTTTTGTTTTTTGTTTTTCCAACTGGATATAATAAAATCGTCTGATATTTTGCTACATAAAATGATCTTCTTAGAAGGGTCAGTACTTGATGTTTTAGGCCAGTACAGCAGGCATCAATTCAACTCCAGAAGTGTGTAAGTTCCAAAAGAGTCCTAACATACCACCTTACAAACTCTACATTCATCCATAAATTAGTTATGTTGAACAGGAAAACCTGGGAGAGTTGTTTGGTTGTCTAGCATCACATGTAGAATGGTCAGAAACTCTAAAATTACAAATTTAAATCCCCAAGAGGTCTCAGTCTATTAGGATCTATTCATGGGAAGACTCCTGGATGAAATTTTTATATGAATAAAAAACACATAGAACTTCAGCTTTAAAGATCCCATTTCAATTTTAGTATCAGTAGAAGTTCAACCCTCCTCTCAGATCTGAGACCATAGTCCACTTGAACCTGAGATCAGAGATATGTAATCTCAGATTAATAATTAAAGGCATGATTTTTATTTAGAAAAAAACTCAAAGTGTATTTTGTATATCTTAACCAAATAAAGTGATTTTAAAATGTCTTCTAACAATAAAACAAGGGAAATCTATACCAGCCAAGTTTTCCCTCTAGTCATATAGAATTAGGAAACATTTCCAAATATTAAATTCTTTAATGCTTTTAGGAGAAAATAATTGTTCTTTTCCTTGTTGCTCTGAGAAATCTTCTTTTTCTTGTCTATGTTCATCTTTAAACATCACCTCTTGGCATTCCCACTCTTTTTCATGTAAGAATGAATGGAGTATGAATGTGGCCCATTGCAATGGTCCAGTCTCTTTCTTTCTTAGTATATTCATATGCAGTTCCCCATACTTAGGTTGTCCTTTTCTAGTCACCCTTTTAAATAAATCCTAAAGATTCTTTGGCATTCAACTGAAGTGTCACTTCTTCTAGAAAACTCCAGAAAATTCTAGAAAGCCTAATTGTCCGCTCATGCTCTTCTCTCCATTGACTAGATCAGGCAACTTCTCCTGAATTCCTCGCTTATACCTTTTTCTATCATAAACCTTATGTACATTTCTTCCTCTTCAGCAAGAGCTTGTCAACTAGACCGCTTTATTTACATCTGTCGTCTCAACACTTAGGTTAAGTTTGTTAAGTACATAATGGAGTTCTGACAAAGGGATTACTAACTCATTTGGCAGAGACACAAAACAAATGTGATCTTTTCTTTTAAAGTTTTTAATAGATTTAATTCAGTCATTAACCTATAGAAGATATTTATGGAAACCTGCTATGTTGCTGGCACTTGGAGCACAGGCGGCAGAGTCATGCATGAGCCAAAAACTATTATTCTTTTCTTAGAGCTTATGTAGTAGAAAGGGAGACACCCAATCAAGCAAATAAACAAAAAGTAAATCTACAATATGATGGCAAATAGAATTAAGTGCTATGAAGAAAAATCAATCAGAGCCAGGGAGAGAGAGAGAATGTACAGAGTGGGGTTGAGTGGGAAACACAGGGATGCCTTTTCCAACCTGATGTGACACCAAGATATAGAGGGATGGACTTTCAGGTATAGAAAGGAATTGCAAAGATTCTGACATCTAAGCACGTTTCTTGTGCATAGAGAACAAGGGGAAGCCAGTGTGACTAGAGCAGAGAGAATGAGGACAGAGAGAAACAAGACAGGTGGTAAAGTAGACAGGGTCTGACCATCCAGAGCCTGGCATGCTTTTGGGAACTTTACAAGGAATGAATGTAAAGCAAATAAGGGGTGGAGGGGGTTTGTTGAAATTTTTGATCAGGAACATAGCGTGGTCTGAAAGGAGAGAGTTCTCTGGCTACTAGGTAGAAATAAAATGTATGGTGATATAGAAAGTCTTTGGGGAGATTTACAGTGATCCAGGAGAGATGGTGTGGTTTTAACTACAGTGATAACAGTTCGGGTAACAAGTAGTTAGATCTCAGATCAACTTTGAAAGCTGAGCCAACAGAATTGGCCATTTGCTCTTGTTATATTTTAAGTTTATTACAAAATAAATTAGGATCAGGCTAATCTTATGACTAATTACAATGCTAACAGCACACATACATATTCATGAACACACGTCACAAACAGATATAGCTAATGATACAACAT
>RJWT010023842.1:0-16682 GCA_004365215.1 Cuniculus paca | reverse complement strand
TCACTCAGGAGTCTAGTTTGCAGCTTAATTTTTGCAGGTATACAAGACTGCACAGCCTGCATAACTTGTTACTTTTGTCCCTAATTTTGTTTTAAAGTGGTTTCTCCTGTTTCTGATCTTTATATTTGTGCACTAATTCTTTTAAATTTCCTCAGTCCCTCTCTACACTATGGTGAAGGCTAAATAAATAAATTCTGCTCTTAGTCTGCATTTTACCTATGCCACTGAGTCCTATGATGACTAGGTTCCTAGGGCCACCCAGCACTTTTGTAAGAGGACAAGAGTTCAATGCTAGCTTCCTTACTCCACACCCAGACAACCCACGGGAGCTGAACTTACCAAAGAGACCAATTGTCACTCTTCCCCTCAACATACACCTTACCTGGTTGGTCATGTCCTCAACCAAGATGAAGGGCTAATGGCCAGACAGCTCTGTGGAAACAACACCAGAGTTTCAGTAAGGTGTCATTGGGACAAGGGGGCTACAGAAGTTCCTCTTCTCTGAGACAAAGTGAGCCCTTGCTAAGGAGTTATTCTGACACCTTTCTATCAGTCCCTGGGATCTCTTCATTGGATCCGCCAAGTGGTGTGCTCCTTTCTCCCAGGGACTCAATACTGCCCCCATCAGGTGGATTTTTCTTCCCAACTCTTGCCAGTCTCTGTCCCTTGCTGCTCTTTATAGAGGCCAAAGTGGATTTTAGATAATATTTATTCCACTCAGCAAGCAAACTTGAGGAAATCAAAAAATAGCAAAGTTCTTACAGTCCATGTAGAGGTCTCAACCAAAAATGCTTTGAGGGCCTACATGTAAGGGGCTGAGGGGAGATGAGACTCCCAAAACAAACTAAAGTCTTCAAGGACCTTAACTTAAACATAAACCTAACTTACTTTAAGAATAGATTTAATTTCATGGGGGTTCTTAGTGTGTGCGTGTGTGTGTGTGTTATGGGTACTGGGTTAAAGTCAGAGCCTTTGCACCAAGCCACATCCCCAGTGCCCCACACCACCCCCTTTTTAAAATTTTGAGACAAAGAGTTCTGCTAAGTTGCCCAGGCTGGGTTCAAATTTGATACACCTCTGCCTTGGCCTCTCAGAGTGCTGGGATTATAGGCATCCAATACCACACTTGGCTATGTTCTTAATACTGTTTGTGCAAAGACCCATCTAGCAGCCTTAAAAAGGCTGTACACCCTTTTGCTTGATGTTTTTAAGAAAGGAGGGTTGGCAATATAGCTCAATCGTAGAGCACTTGCCTAGCACGTACCAGGCCTGGGTTCAAACCTCAGCACAACCAAAAAACCAAACCAAACTAAACCAAACCAGAAGGTAATCAAATGTAGTTCTCATCATTCATGGCAGTATGTTCTATAAAGTCTCCACAAACATTAAATTAGCAAATAATAAAACAATGCTCTTCAGGGAAACCCAGGGTTAGTTCTTAAATCCTCTGGGTACAATACTTTTGTCAACCAATCAATATATAATCATGTTTTGTGGTTCTGATTAATAAAGGCACTTTACTGAACACATATTAGTACAGTAATTCATTCATATTGAATTCATGCCTATTATAGTTTGTGTCCAGATATCCCCCCAAAGCCTCATGCAATCTTAGGGCTTTTTTGGAGGTGGTTGAATCCAAAATGTGTGATGCTGGGATTTAGGGTGTATGATCAGTCTACTGAATGGTTTGGCACAGTAGCCTAGATAGAATATAAAAGGGGCAGACGCAGTTAAGGACCCTTGTTGCTTTGCTACAATCTACCCACCAGGAGCTGTTCTCTGCCAAGCCACCCTCCTTTGGAGCCAGCCAGTTATGGACTGAAACCTCTACAAACTGTTGAGCTTTTCTCCCTTATCTTTGGGTGTCAGGTATTTTGTCTCAGCAATGAGAAAAGTAACTAAGACAATGCCAAATACACATATTTTCTTCACAAGACACATCTGGACAACACTTCAACACTGTGCTCTGGGGTTATCTTAAATATGGAATCTCAAAAAACAAACAAACATGGAGATGCCATCAAAAAGGCACAAAAATGCAAAAAGCATGGCACCAAACACCAAAACTGCCAACAGAGCGCTTGTTTATAGCATGAGAGTGGAAACAAAAAGGCAGAGTACCGGCTGAGAACTGAGCATCAGACACTCAAAGTTTTCACCACCTTGCACATGGCATCCAAAGAACACAAAAGTTTTGCAAGTATTGTCTTTGAAGGTGCAAGTAAATTTTAGCAAGCAGAATCCATGAATACTGAGGAGAGACTAGATATTAAAATACAATTTTATCAAAATGGGGAAACTAAACTTGTGATGGTGTAACCTACATGCTTTATTAACACATTACACAACAAGATCTAGCAGCAGGTCTAATAACTATCATGATTTCAAAGTGAGATGAACACCAATAAGAAACTACCTGTAATTTCTATTCATAACAAAGTCACACTGATGACTGTGGTTTGTTGCCTAAATTCATAATGGAAGAAAATGCTAAATTTCAGGTAAAGATTAAGGAACAAAAGAGCACAAATTATTCTTCTTACTCAAATTCATGGCCCCTTCAATTTGATCCATAGACAGCTCAATTGACCACACCACTTGGAGATCCAAGTTCATGTTATCCTCTTTAAATCCGCAAACCCAAAAAGGCTACCAAAGGTTTTCTAAGAATAACAGAAAAAGGGTCAGGGATTTAGCTCAGCAGCACAAGGGCTTGCCTGGCAAGTTCGAGGTCATGAGTTCAATCCCCAGTACCAAAAAAATAAACAAACAAACACAAAAACAGAAAAACAAATGACTTCTAAGTAATCCTTGCCTACAGAGATCTTAACCAGGTGGATAGTGTCTTATTCCTTTGTGACCCAAGAACAAGGTCTTGACAGAATACAGACAGGAAAGAGTTTAATCCAATTCTGCTGAAACAAGCAATTCTGCTTGTGCTCCAGCCCTCTGCCCAGTGAAGCATATCCTTGTCCTCTTCCCTGTCAATCTGGGTTTCACATTTGACAACGCAGAGAAACAGTAACAAAGAAGCTAAGAAGACTTTTTTTGAAGCCAACTTCCAAAAAGGCAGCCTCCCCAATATTGGGTTTGGTGGTATCAATGAGTGCACGTTTGAGGATGTACTATGAATCAGTTCCCTATTTTAAACACGACACATACATTAGCTCATTAAACCTCCCATTTAGTGGGTACATTTATTATCATCTCTACTTTCTTGAGAAAAGGGTGGCTTAGAGAGATTAAGGAAACTTCCTTCAGCCTGACATTAGTAGGTGAAGAAAAGCTATAGCCCAGGCTACCAAGATGCCTCATGTCTTACTCCAGCATCTTATTTCATGACACATAACTTTAGAGCTAAGAAACTCCAGAAGCATTTTTTGGGGCCACCTCTCTCCTTGAGAAACTTTCCTCTATTTTTTCCGTGGCAGAATTCATTGCTCGTTCCTCAGAATTTCCAGAGCACACACACAAGCCTCTGTTAAAAGCTCTTAAACACGTCAATAACCTGAGATACTTGGTCAGTGCCGGGGAGCTTGCTACCTAAAGGCAGGGTGCAATACGGAACCTTCGGGTAAAACAGTCCACCCGTCTCCGGAGACGATTCTCCTGCAGAGAAGCCGGCCCCACCCTTGGGGCTGCACCGAGCGTCCGCAGGACGCAACATCAGGCCACCTCCCGGCCTTCCCTGCCCCCAGCAGCGTGCCGTGGGTAGCAGGGTACATGGAGACTGAAACCATTCTACGGCCCTACATCCACTCAGAGGCAACCTCTGGCCCACCCCTCCAAACTGCCCTCCAGTTCTGACTACCAACTGCCTCATGATCGCCATCCCCAACCTCCCTGAAGACCCACTCACCGCAGCACTTCTGACGTCAGGCTGGCGCGACAGCGGCGCACAGAGATGACCTACCGCCCAGCAGACGCGGAGAAGGGGCGGGGACAGGCCACGCCCTGCTCTTTCCGAAGCCACGCCCTATTCCTGCTCTCTCAAACTAGGCCTCCGGGAACCCGCCCCCGCTGCGCAGGCGCACGGCGCTGAGTGAACGCAGGCGCAGACGAGCGGGGGGCGGGGCGTGGAACGAGGAGGGGGCTAGCTCAACTCCTGGACCCAGAACCTGGCTTCCGGGACCCTTGTCCTCGCTGTTTGCTGATGGCTTCCAGAGTTCTGTCGCTTTTCAGACTGTCAACCAAGACTTATCAGGGTGTCGAGTGTCACTTTAGTAGGTCATTAGGGCATTTTTAAACAATGAGATGGAACGGAGCCAACCAATACACATCCTCTACCTTTTCTCCCTTTCCTCCCTTTCTGGCTCTCTCCATCCCTCTCGCTTCACAGGATCCAGTTCATCTCGAGCACCTTGAGCACCGTGAGGTCTGTGATGATCCTGGTGACTTGTCAAGGATTCAGGCCGTTTGCACTCACCAGTCAGATCCCCCAGGCCCACTCCCCGGTGCTCAGTGTCCCTTGAATGACTGTCTATGGAAGCTCCATCCAAGTTCAGGGAGAATCACCTGCATGTCACTGGCTTAGAAAATTGAGTGAAAGTGAGCAGACTCTACTGTCAGAATTCCTACATGGCAACTCCCAAGAGTGGACATTTCTTGACCATCTGAGTGTATCTGACCACGGACACCTGCCCAAAAGAAGGAAGATATAGGGGTGCACTGTAAGGCCAGGGAACTTCCTTCAAACGGGGTATTCATTCCGCACACTGAACTCAGTGCCAGAGGACCCTAGTGTCAGACACAACAGAGACAAATGCACACAATGGCCTTGCAATGCTGGACCCTAGTTCTCATGGTACAGAAAGGACTTCAGCCCACAGAGCAGTGGCTTTGAACAGTGACATGAATAGTCTGATGCCTTCCTGTGTGACCTACTACCTTGGTTTTGGGCACTCTACCTCACTGTCTTGGGGTTTCTCTGGGTTTGGAAACAGAATGGTTATCATGTGACCTCTCCCAAACCAAGGTATCTGGGCCATTTTCTAGCTTTCGAATATAAAGAATTAATTTTGAAAGCCTCACGCTTTAAGAACGGTGAAATTTTGGCTACTAAAAGCCTAACTATATGATTACATTTTAGTTTGTGTGACTCAGGCTTATATGGGTTTTTACTATCTGTACATTAAGTATTCCACCTTCAGAGTATTCTGAAAGCACACTGATCATTTTATGGCTTTTAATTCCATCTGCTACTCGAATACTAAGGCTCCCCCTTCTGTATACTTGCATCCAAATGTGCTATTATTAATTTCCAAATGAAGTAAGTTGTTTTGGATAAAATTTAAGGTAATTACCTCAAAAAAGGAACTAGACTATAAGGGAAACAGAATAAAAGATACAAGCATGCACCATGGATCATAAATGTACATCATGTTTCATAAAAATGGTTTCACTTCTGAAGGTATTGAATCACCAAAGAAAATCTATTTCTTGCCATGATTCATAGTCAAGAAGTTTGGAAATCATTTCAATAAAGGCATTCTAAAGACTCTCTAGTTTTATATTTATGACAAGAACTCCGTATCTTTTTTTTTTTTCAGGACAGAGTCTTGTATGTTCAAATCTTATCTTTAAAAAAAAGATCTTATCTTTAAAATAAGCAATTGGTATATCCTTAGCTTTGGAACTGTGAATCATCCAGTTGTATCATAGATGTCTTTGGTATCTGATGAAACTTGTGAATCTTGTCTGAGAATGCTTTTAAATGCATAAAAACAAAGCACAAAGGAAAATGATTATATCAAAACAGTTATCAAAATATGTCTAGAACTGCCATGGATAAGATCTATTAATATAGCAGATATAATCCCTTCTGTAATTTCAAAATGCTGATGAACATAAGCAGTATTTTAATTATCTGTAATGGCTATACTGCAATGGGCAAATGACTGTGATTGTATTAGTGACAAGGTCATGGTTACTGTCAATACAGTCCTTCTGGATTTGTTGCATATAATTATAATTTAAAAATGTTAAATTCTAGCTATGAGTTAAAATAAAATAAAGACATAATTACTTGCCTATCAAAGTTCTCAGACCCTCCTGAATGCCTATCATTGAGAAAATCCAGAGTCTTGTCAATATAACTACATGCCCCTTAAATATTGAAAATGAGTTGTGATCTTGCAGGTGAATATGGGATAAAAAGATTTTAGAATAAAATCAAACAAACATTCATGCTAATGATGAGCTAGGCATTGGTGAGGTGCTTGGCCTGCCCTGAAAAGCTCTGTCAGTCATGGGAGGCCAAAGTCGAGCCTAGTCCTGGAAGGCTGCAACCCCACAGGTGCCAGCCCTGGACAGACCCAGAGAAAGGCTAGTGCAAGCAAATGACACTGGGCCACAGCATTCCAGGACTCACCCCCTATCCTCTCCTCTCCTTACCATTCAGAACCCAAGGTCTAAGCATTTCAAAAGTGAAAGGAGCCTCACAGATCTATCTCCTACCTGTCTCTCTCTACCCAACCCCATTACAGGGTGATTCAGCTTCTACTTGCACACCTCCAGGGACAAAGAGCTCACTACCCCCAAGTCCTCTTTGCTAGTTCCAGAAAGACTTAGCTGGTTTTCTAGAAAAGACATAAATCAGCAAGTGAGGAGCTGGCAAATGGCCCTGTCCTCACCTTCATGGCTGACACCCAGACCCTTTTCTGTCCTGCTCCCTTCCTCAGCCTTCAGTCCCATTCTGCACCCTGTAGGGTCACCAATTCATCAGGAAACACTTCCTTCTGTCCTCCATGCCCCCACAGACAGAGCCCAGGCCCTTCCTGCTTCCAAACTGGGCACATGGAGGTGAAACAACTTGGGCTCTAGAACCATCATGCTGGGTCCCACCTTGGATGTGTAAATTATATAACCTCATGGTGATGTCTCTGAAATGAGGATAATAACAGAACTTTCCTTTGGAGGCTGATATGAGGATTAAAAGAAGTAGCATGTGACATGCTTAGAACAGTTGCTGGCACAAAGAAATTGCTTTCGTGAAAGCCACCTTGAAGAGAGGCGCCAAGAGCCATGAGTTCTCTTTCCTTCACCAGCTCACTGAGCAGCTCAGGAGTTCACATCTCTGATATTTATAGCCCAGCCACAATGCACTCTGGGTGTTTCTTCACAAGAAATTTTCTGAAAAGTTCTCCCCCACAAAGCAGTGATTGACATACCCATCCTTACCAATTCTTATCATGTATTCTTATGCATGGGCATTATTTGTAAATTGTGTATATGTACTACTCTATTAACATATCTGGGTGCATTATAAAACAAATACAAAAATAGAATTTAAAAAGAACAAGCAAAGCATGAATATAATCAAGCCAGGTATAGTGTTACACACCACTAATCCCAGATAGTCAGGACACTGAAGCAGGTCAAGAGTTGGAGGCCAACCTGGCAACTTAGTAAGAACCTATGTAAAATACTACTACTACTACTACTAATAATAATAATAATAATAACAATGGCTGGGGATGTAGCTCAGTGGTAGAATATCCCTGGGTTCAATTCCCAGGACTGCTAAATAAATATTAAATTAATTCAATATAAACAGGAAGTCTGGTATTTTCTCCACAGATTCCAGTGACTAGTCTACTCACCACCTGGGATATAAAACTGCCACTGTAGAGATCTGAATGTCCCCAGATTGTTGTTTTGCAGGGCTGCCATGGACAAATGCTCTGAGCCTTGCATGGGAAACACGGTGCAGAACCCCAATGCTTACGCTTCGGGGACAGATCAGCCTCACTTAACACAGAAAGGTAAATTCGAGGGAAAGGACTTCAGGGTCATTTGGCCAGCAAGGCAAGGTAAGGAAGAGACCAGGCTGCCCCGGGAAATGGCTATTTGTCTTTTCATTCCTAATTCCAGAGCTGGGGAGAGGATTATGGGACCAGATGGTCAGAGGAAAAAAGTGGTGGGCAGAGGCAGGACTGTTATAGGGCCAAAGATGGGGACTGGGTTCAAATTTGAATGCATAAAACATAGTTCCTTTTTCCAGAGGTCCAGGATGACTGACTGAAGCAGGGAACCTCTGGAAATTGGCTTCCTTTGGGGACACAGGCCACAACTGCACTCCACAGCGGGGCTTTACCACATCTGGCCAGAGGGTGGCAGTCACCACCTGCTCAGGGCCACTGATGGAGGGCCGGGTGCCTCCTGTGGTGTCGTTGAGGACCCTGGACCATGTCTCACAGGTTGTAACACTGTGACCTTGACCCAGGTGGACTTCAGAGAGGGGCTTTCACACCCACAATATCAGTGTCACCCAGAAACATACTCAAAATGCAAGCCTGTCAGCTCCATCCCAAGTTTGCCCAACAGGAATGACTGGGGAAGAGGTCCTTCGCTTAGTTAGTCTCCCAAAGCTGTTGTGCCCAGGGCTGAGGGTGCGAATCGCTGCTTCAGGCCATATGAAGAAGAACACCAGGCACCACCAAGTTACATTCCTGTGACAGACAGGGGTTCCTACAAAGCCTGGGAAGGATGATGTAAGTCCCACATGCTCTGGGGGTTCAGAGAGCACTTGGAGGGGCAGCAGAGGCTCCCTGCTTTGCACACACATGGCTGGAGAGCATCAAAGTTGGAGTAAAGGATGGTGGGAGAGCTGGAAATATGAAAAACTTTTACTTTATTTGAAAATCTAGAGGCAATCAAAGGGCAGAAGGCAGGTGGGAATGGTGGGTCTGCAGGACCTGGGGTCAAAATTAATTCTGGGAAGAGAACTCATGGCCTTGAGTTTCCCAAGAGACCTGGACACCCCTTCCCAGTGCAGCCAGGGAGAGCAGGTGCTACACCAAGCTGCCAAGCCGGAAGTCTCAGATCAAATGTGCTTTGGAAGACAAAGGAAATTCAAGAAGCAGAAGGTGGCCATTGAAACAGCCTCACGGCAGAGCTCCTCCCCTATGAGAGATGGAGCCGTCATCACTTTTACTTTTTGGAGTTGCTGGGCTAAAACTAAACAGAATTACAGCCTGCAAAGCCTCGTGTGCAGTGACACCCAATGCACCCAGCAGCCAGAAAGCACTGGGGACTTCACACCAGAGGCTGCTGTGATCCACACTGTAGCAGTTGCCATTCCATTCCCGAGCACTCGCCTCATGCCTGGCATAGTTTGGGTGTCTCCCCCAGCCTGCCTCATAAGGGGGTCTCCATGGAGCCTGCCTCTGCTTAGGTTTCTCTGGTCCTCATTTTTCCCAATTGTCCATCCAGTGAGAGCGCTAGGTCTGGGCTCCCTTCCATCTTATCTCCTGCTGCCCTCCGCTGTAGTGGGGTGGGGTGTTTTTCCACTACTTAGTCACCTTAGCTGAGAGCTACTCCTGTTACCAACAATTAAACTGTGTTCTGCTCTGTATGGGATGCTGTTTGTGCATCACTTTGAACTTTTTGGTTCAGCCACTCTCCTGGGACCCGTTTTGCATGAGTTTCAGCCAGCTCCACCCAAGTTTAAGCAGAAGCGACTCCCCCCGCCACCCCTATCTACCTCCATATTCTCACCCACATTCACCGGACAGCCTGGGCCAACGGGAACCACCCACGGGGTGTTCTTCCCTTTGTCCCTCAGTGGGACAGCTCTGAGGCCCTGCTCCAAGGCTCTTTCAGGGCTGGTGGCCAGTTCCATGATGATGCATCATTAAGCAAACTGTTCTTCCTTTGTTCCACCTGTCCCTCACTCCTGCTCCCTGGGATCACATTGCTAATGAATTCTGGGATGGGTCTTGGGCTCTGCTTTAGGGTACTCTGAGCCACCACAGTTTCCAGGTGACTGTGACTGATAGGAAAAGTGTGCTGATTTTTTTTTTTTTCACTGATGGAGTTCTCACTGCCTTGTGTTCAGGGACAATTTTTGGAGAGGCAAGAAGTCATCATGGTGAGGTAGGAAGATTCCCCATGGCCTTGCTAGACTAGGGAGGGGATTTAAACTCAGGAAGCAGACCTGTGGATCCTGGGGGATCAGCAAGGAGCCTGTGATGTGTGAGCTGAGGGTGTGTGGACACTTGGCACCTGGGAGGTTTCTCTTGTTCCCTGGTTATCTCTTCTCCTTGTCCTTAAACCAGGAGAGTGCCAAGACTGGGTTCCCGCTAGACTGGGCCACTTCTGAGAGAAGTGACTGCATCTCTGTGAGGCTCTGCTTTCTCACCTGTGAAGTGAGATCAGGTCCTCTGTGAGCAGCTGGGAAGATGAGTGAGACACGGACGCTGTAGCACTGAGTGCCGCTCTCACACGGCCCAGGCCACAGAAGGAGCTCCAGGATAGACACAGTGAGGGGCTGTCAGTTCCTGTTTTGAGTCTTTCCCTTTGCTGGAAGACACCAGGTCTACAAGAGCTCACAGCTGACCTGTGATCCCCAGAGGCTGAGCACAGGAAGGGACAGCGTTGACACCCTGCCTTGGCTGGCTCTCAGGGGTGCCATCTGTAGTTCCTGGCTGCTGCAATCCCTTGTTTCCTGCTCTGTATCTCCAGTTTGGAGGAGACCAGCCTCGGAGGTCTCCAGTGGGGCACTCGAACTCCTCAGGGCAGCTGTGCCCAGGCACTGGCCACTGAGGCAAAGACAGGACTTGGCCATTGGAGCCCTGGGCTCCAGCCTCAGCTTCACCTCGGGGCTGTGTGCATGGAGCCCCTCATGTGCCCCCTGTAGCCCTATCCCCTCGCTCATGTGTACAAGTGGCCGGGATCCTATCAGTCCAGGAGGACCCTGAGTGCCGGCCTACTACAGGCGCACAATTTTGTCCTTCTGGAAGATGATGACTCCTGGCACCAGGTCTCTGGGGACAGGGCTGCTGCTCCACAGGGACTGTCTCCAAGGGTCCCTGGTCAATTAATTTGGCAGCTCAGTGTCCAGGGGCAAGTGGTCATTGAGAGGATAATGTGTCCATGTCAGAAATGAGTGATGGGCTCTGCCTCGGGGCTGTGATCATTGTTTTCCCTCTGCCTCACCTCCCTGCAAGGCCCGCTTCATCATCCGTTCTCTGGGTTTTACGCATCATTGACTGGCCACCCCGTGGTCAGTGAGTGGCCACGGGAGGCTCATTGCAGGCACATTATCAGCCACTGGTTGTAGGGATGATGGAGGGCAGGCCCATCTGCGCACACATTAGGCCCTTTGTCCCTGCACTCTATAGAGAAGATGAATGAAGCCTGTCACTAGGCTTCTGCTGCCCGGGGACACGAAAGGCCTGGAACAGATCTGGGCCCCGCTGTGGCAGAAAGGGGCCTGTGCCCCCACTAAAGCTGATGCTTGGTCTTACGAGTGAGGTCCTTTTGCACTGTAAGATGCAGGCTGACGGCGCTCAGATCAACTGATTCCAACACTTCACTGTGTAGTAAGAAAGCCTGGGCCTGAGAAAGCAGGGGATGTGCCCCGGGTCAGTCCAGAATCAGCAGCAGGGTCGAGACAAGACCCAGAGGTGAGCTTCCATGGGCATCGCCACCGCACTCAACACAGATCCTGCTGACCACATCCAGGACAAGGTGGCCAGGTGAGACTCCAGGGTGTTCCTGGAGCCGTACGAGCTGAGTCTGTGACCAGGCTGGCTTCTGGCTGTCAGAAGCTGTCTCAGGTCAGACCATTAGACAAGGCCAACTTCACAACAGAGATGGACATGGAAGACCCAAATATGCGGAGTCACCCTAGGTTGGGACTAGTGAACCTCCTGCAAAATAGGTAAACACATCAATCACAGTTCATCAGCCTTCTATGGCTCCCATAGCCACAGCAGCATCCTGATTCCTTGGCTCAGCTCTCTGTGGGCTGCCCCAGGCCACTTTTTGTGCCTGTCTCTGAGAGGCATCTGGGTTTGGGGTACCATTCCTAGCATGACTATGCTTGGGGACTACTCTATTTAAAGTTGAGGAGCATCCAGGCCTTTCCTCTGGGGAGTTGTACATTCCATGCCTGACCCATGGCCCAGCACAGAGGCTCAGTGATTGAGGGAAAGAAGGAAGATGACTTCAGTGCCGTGCTGGCCAAGGGCCTTCCCCCAGCCCTGCCTCTACCTCAGCAAGCCCAACCCTAGGTGGCTTCCCGAGGGAAAGAAATTGAGAGCAGAAAGAAAACATCTTTCAGAGACCAATGCTTCCCACAGTGCCCCACTGTGTTAAAAATGGAAAAATCCCAAATGGCTCATAGAAAGGGACCATGTTGTATAAATTAGTGTACAGAATGTCTGTGCAATCAGATCATCCACACCGGAGACCCCGACAC
This sequence comes from Cuniculus paca, assembly GCA_004365215.1. NCBI lineage: Eukaryota > Metazoa > Chordata > Mammalia > Rodentia > Cuniculidae > Cuniculus > Cuniculus paca. The sequence continues at coordinate 4,474 of RJWT010023842.1, read as the reverse complement.
TGGTAGGGAGGAAAGGAGACATGTAATTCAGGAATGTTGGATCATCAAATGTTGATGAGCCATTTTTTAATGCATTGAACTTCTACATATGCAAGTGTAATGCCTTCCTGCATTCTCAATTCTGTTCTATTAATCTTTTTGTTTATTCTGATGCCCATTCTTTTTTTTTTTTTTTTTTTTTTTTTGTGGCACCGGGGATTGAACTCATGACCTCGTGCTTCCAGGCAGGCATTGGGCCACTGAGCTAGATCCCTGACCCTTGTCTTTTTGAGACAGGGTCTCACTATGCCGTTCAGGCTGACCTTGGGCTCACTTTATAGCCCAGGCTGGTCTCGAACTCACAACGATCCTCCTGTCTCAGCCTCCTGTGTGCTGGGATTACAGGTGTGAGCCACCATGCCTGGCTCTGAAGGCCTTCCCCAGGCCATTATTATGACTTGTAAAATACAAAATCATTAAGATGATTTTCTTTTTATTTCTGGCAAGACAATTTCATCCTCTTTATTCTTTCTCTTCATAATTGACTGGTTATCCTCATAGATTTATTCACTCATATAAATTTTAGTTCCAATCTTGTTAGCACTTTTGACTGGGCTTGGGTTGATTTCGGGAGCATGGAAAGTTTTATAATAGTGAATCATCCCAGTGTAATTTTTTGAAAATTAAAAAAGTAGTGAATAGCAGCATGGAAACTGCTTATGCTATGAACTAAGGGAAAAATATGGTTCCTAACTGTGTTATCATGTGATCACCCCAGACACTCCCCCCAGCAGGAAACTAGAAGGAAATATAAACATGGTAACAGTGAATTTTTTTCTTTGCTCTATTTTCTAATTTTCCTATAAGATATTTTTACTTTAAAATGTATATGTTCATTCTTTTTAAATGAGGAATATTTTCTGGGTGTGGTGGTGTAAGTCTTAATTCTAGCTACTCAGGAGGCTGAGACAGGAGGATCACAAATCTGAGACAAGCCTGGGGAACTTAGTGAGAACTCATCTCAGAATAGAATAAAAATTTTAAAAGGACAAAGGTCATAGCTCAGTGGTAGAGTGCTTGCCTAGCATGTGCAAGGCCCTGGGTTCAATTCCCAATACAAGTGTGGAAGAAAAGGGGGATATTTGACAAACTGGAACATCCTCAGGAGGAGACAAGAATGAGGCAGGACTCAAACATGGACATCAGGAAAGGTTGGAGGCCCAGAGACAAGAGCCTCAGTATGGAGGCCGTACAGACCACTCACAGCTGTTCTCTATGATTTCTACAGGAAGCACTGGGACAGGCCAGAGGGCCCCAGGCAGAGCAGAGCAGAAGAAGGTGCTGAGAAGGTTTTCCTCACAGGCTCTGCCCTGGCCTACAGAGGTTTGGCTCACAAGAGCAGGTCTGTGGGGTGGACAGGGCCCACCTATGATGGGAGGGTCTCAAATAGGTGCCCAGGCCCTGTCCAGCCTGGGTATTGCTGACTGTCTGATTCCATTCCCTGGGTTGAGAACCCCTCTGCCCACATGACTTATGCCCTTCAGAGGGTGTCTGCTGAGCACTGCTGAGAACCAATGTGGGCTGGGAGAAGAGCTCAGAGGACAACCCAAGGCCACATCTACACAGGGCAAGTGATGGCCCATCCGGGGCACTGGACCCTAGATGCCTGGACAGCAGGAAATAGTAGTCCATCAATCTGAGTCTTCAGTCTCCTCCAAAAAGTAGGCAGGCAACATCCAACTCCATCTCAGAGCCCTTCACAAATTGTATACAGGACTTGGGGTTAGGTGAGCCTGGACTCCTTTTAAACGTGAAAGTGAGGGCCAGAGATTTAGCTCAGTGGCACAAGCGCCTGCCTGGCAAGTGCAAGGTCATGAGTTCGATCCCCAGTACTGAAAAGAAAAAAAAAGCTTAAGTAAGCTGTGCAGGCAGTGCCCATGCAGGAGAACCACCCAGGGTACAGCCTCTCCGGTACGCAGAGGAGAATGCCAAGGCTCCGAGAGGGAGAGGAAGTTGCCCCCAGCCACACAGCAAGGAGGGGTGCAGCCTGCACCAAACCCACTCTCAAAATGGTTGTAAGAATACAGAATTTCACCAACAGACCAACAGACTTTTCCTTCAACACCCCCAGCCTCACAAAGGGTAATGAGTCCTTGTCAGCTGTCAGGGGCCACGGATGTGTCAGTGCTGGGGGACAAGATGGATGGGCCGCTGTTAATGAGCGAGGGAGTCTGGGGCCCCTCCTGGGCTGGGGGGAATGGCCCTAATGACCACTGTGCCTGGCCTCCCTGAAGACAGGTAGCCTAACCAGACTGTTCTTTTGTGCCCCAAAATGACTGTGGCAGGGAATCCCCATTCTTCCCGTCTCCAAGGCACCCGTGCCAGATGGGAATGGGCATCAGAGCTGCATCCAGAGTAGGGCAAGGGTGGAATGGATAACACAGCATTTCAAGGGAAGAGAAAGGCAGGCCAGGTGAAGGCCTCTTCAGCCTGGGTGTGAGTCCAGAACCTTCCCTCCACCTGAAGGCAGGAGCACTCAATGCCTGCCTCACCTGCAAAGCCAGCCATGACCCACAGAACACCTGGGGCTCTTTCCTGACGAACAGGGCACAGCCTGATCAAAAGTCTCAAGAGATAGTGTCCTACCCCACCACGCTGGGGAGGGGAAAGGTGGACCCTGCGGAAGAGTCGGACCCAAGGAGATAGGGCCTCCAGCCTCCGCCTCTTTCGTGTCATCTCCAGGCCCATCCATCCCATCTGCCAGGCCCTTGGCTCCTGGCCCTGAAAGCGGGGCCGACAAAGGCCTGGGAAGGAAGGGAAGAGTTTGGGCCCTCAACCACTGCTAATAGACTTGCACGCATGGGGAACTAGCTTAGAACCTGCTGGGAAATCATTCATTCACTGTTGCCCCTGACGTCACCATGTCCACTCTGTGGGATTGGTGTTCCCTGCCTATGCTGCTCTGAGCCTGGGGAGGATAGGCATCTAGATACCTGGGGTAAGCGCTGGTGTGAGGGGGTACGGGAGGGGGTGCTGGGGCAAGGTGCTCACCTGGAGGATGAGGGAGGCCTGTGGGGTAACTCTGAATTGTGAGAAGAGATGTTTGACAGGCAAGCAACAGGAAGAGCAGCAAAAGAAGGGTCCAGGAACCTGTAGACTCCAGGGGCAGCTGCAGGGGGACGTGGGGCAAGGTGGAAAGCAGTGACCCAGATTCCAAAGGCCTTAGACTTAGAGCTGCAGGCCAGCAGCGGGTTCTGGGTAAGTGTAGCCTAATCTAGAGACTAGGTAAAGGCCAATCCCCTTTAGTGTCCCCACAGTGTCCCTGGGCCTGCTGATGTGTTCAAGATCAGCTTGTCTGAACACTAAGGAGATACAGGGCAGCTTGAGCCGATCTTCCACTGTGGGTCTTCAAGACAGAGAAGGCACCCAGACAGCCCAATAGCTTGCAGAGCACTCACTCCAGCCTGAACCATCTCAGGAAGGCGTGTCTGCTTGATTCGCTATTGGGACATACAGAATGGAACCAAAAGAACCAGATCGTTCATTTCCAAGCTCTGTCACAGAAAAATCCCTGAGCTGAGAGGCTGGCAGCCCTGCCCCCAACCCTAACTGTGCTTCTAAGCAAGTTCCTCTCTGTTTTGGGTCTCAGTCTCCCTATCAGTACCGTGATAGAGTTCGTCTCTCCTGGACCCAGCCCTGAGTTTCTCAAATGTGCATAGACTGCTACAAATTCCTGGCATTTCAGCATCTCCATCATCCTTAGGCTCAGCTGAATAGACATCATCGAGTCCACAGTGCAGATGTTAAACCAAGACCAGTGACCCTCCCAAGGCTGCTGGGCACAGGAGGCTGCAGTGCACTCTGCAGAGCTCACGCTGGATGAAGATACAGGCTTCTGTTCCCCAGTTCTATGCTGTCCTTTCCTGGGGAAGGCCTGACAATTGTCCAGTTTTTTGTTTGTTTGTTCGTTTTGTTTCTTGAGACAGGGTCTCACCATGCAGTTTCAGGGTGGCCTTGAATTCGCTATGTAGCCACAGTTGGCCTCAAACTCACAGCAATCCTCCTGCCTCAGCCTCCAGAGTGCCACGGTTACAGGCATGAGCCACCATGCCAGTGGTAATCATCCAGTTCTTGAGTACATTTCTAGGTGGGCTGAAGAGGTGGGGTGCCCACCCTTTGCTCATTTCCTGCTCCTTGAACACCTGGCTTGGGTCAATGTCTGTCCTGGGCCTGGGTCTGCAGGGTTACTGGGACAAAGTCTCACCCCGGACAGGAAGCTGATGGAGAGGGAGGAGCCGAGGCTGCTGGGCACAGGAGGCTGCAGTGCACTCTGCAGAGCTCACGCTGCAGCCCATGAATCATATTTACAAACACGCTTTGAGCCAGGGAGAAATGTTAATTAAATATTCACAGCCCACAGAGCCTGGGGAGTCACAAGGATGAAGACATGATCACAGCTCAGCAGGAAACAGTGCTGCCGGAATGTGGAGCGGCC
>RJWT010023841.1:0-16667 GCA_004365215.1 Cuniculus paca | reverse complement strand
CCTAGCACTCTGAAAGACTGGGGCATCAGGATCGCAATTTTGAGCCCAGATTGGACTACTTAATGACTTAGCAAGATTATCTCAAAACAAAAATAAAACAAGAACTGACAATGTAGCTCAGCATGAAGGCCCTGGTTTCAATCTCTAGTACCTCCCCACCCCAACTAATTAAATTCAATATAAAAGTTTAAAAAATAAAAACATTATTAAATTATACCCCCTTACCTAAAATCTATCAATCATGAATAAATTTTGGGCTTAGATTTTTTTTTAATGCTAGGTAGAAACAGATTAATGTCATTAACAAAGGTGAGGGCAATATATTCTTTTTAAAGGTATGGGCAACCAGTTTTAATGTTGTTGAATAGAAAGTTTGCTAATTACAAATATTTCTGAGTATCTCTGAATTAAGCACTTTTGAAATGATAAAAGTTCCTTTCCACTTTCATCATGTTTTGATATTCTTAGTTCAAGGAACATTTGGTAAGTACAGGCAACATGTCTATGAAATAAAGATTCATTTTCCTTAAAGTGCTCAAAAATTCAATATTCTTACGCTTTTCACAAAGTGGCATTGGCTCCCTCTGAATTAGAATCAAGCTTTCTGTGGTTTTTATTATTAGGGGAGCATCTATCAAAAGAAATTCGAGATTTATTATTGTATACTCACAATCAAAAAGTAAAAAATTACTGTGGGTCTGTATAATTGTTGTCTTCAAGATTTACTTTCATTTCTCCCAAGTTGGCTGATAGCTTAATTACAACACTCCTACGATGATTTTTTTTTCTTATTTCTAAATGCATGCTCGCCCCCTCCCAATACTTTAGGATGGGCAGCTTCACCTAGGTACCCACTGAGAGCTCTGATGCACCTGCTGTTTCCCCCGTAAATGCGTCTTGGAGGTGGCCGTGAAATGCATATGGAGGTTCTGAGGTCAGCCTCCTTCCTTGGCTCTCTAAGACTCACAGCCTGGCTGTTCTAGAATGTGCTCCACTCCTTGGCAACTACTCTGAGATTTCTGAGCAGCTTTCTTCTCTTGGATGCACCCTGTGTCCACAAGTCCAGCAAAGGGACCAGCTAAAAAAACCAAGCATTCAGATGACAATCAATCACGCTACCTGTCTGACTTCAAACAGCATATTTGCTTAATTTTTCAAAAACCAGTTTGACTAAATTAGCCTATTCTTTTGCTATGATGTAGAGTTTTTGGTCACAAAAATCTATCTTCCATTTTTACATCTTAGTAGATACACTTAAGCTTGAATATGTGAATTCACTGCTAATGAGCAGTACCTCGCTAGCTTTTACCAGTCAGTCTTGAAAAGGACAAGGAAATGCATGGCCTGAAGTTCAGTGTCACCAGGAAGGCTGGTTTTGTGCACCATCTCACAAACAGGACCCCTAAGCTGCCAAAAGGGATGCCCCAACCCACAATTTCCATTTTCTGATTTCCTCAAACACCTCTGAGTTCCCAGCCCCCTTCCCCCCATCAGATAATGTGTTTATCTGTCTTCATGGTGATCACATAGACACCAACATGATCTTATCACTGGAAGCAACCTTGACATCAGTTTCTGGGTTTGGAAGACCTAATCCTTTGTACAGGCCAAGGATCACTGCTTCCAAAAAGCTTTCGCATTCATGATCAGGTTTGAATTCTACCATGATTCTGTGAAACTGGCAGGATTAGTATGATCCTTCCATTTTACAGGTGAGAAAAACAGGCTCAGAGAGATTAAGTAAATTGTCCCAAGGCCCTCAGCTAGGAAATGGCAAGGATGAGCCTCAAACCCACAGGTTTGATTCATGCAATATGCTCTCCGTTATGGTAGAGCCTTTCTGAGGGACCAAGCGGCACATAGTTGTTTAATCCTATTCTTCACCTTTGCTCCTCAGGAAGGTGGGCAGAGCTTGGATCTCATAATCCTTAACCTCAGAGCAATTTCAAAGTTAACTTCCCCTCATAGAGAGAAGTGAAGAGAGCAAGAGAAGGAGGAAATGGTGGGGGCAAGTGTGCTGGGTGGACCTGTTCACAGACTTCACAGAGACCCACCCTATGCTCCTGTGGGGACACTTTGCATTAAGAGATGGAGTGGAACACCAAATGGTATGTACATATTTCAAAAGGTTACTATACAGATATGTTTCATAAAGAAATCTCAAATCCTAAACTATACTTATATTTGAAGTTTTTCAAGGTGAGCCTCTTTGTATAAAATATCACTGTTTTTGAAACATTGGGGTTATTAGTTAACCAAAGCTTAGCAAAAAAACAGAAAACATTTAACATGAATGTAATCAGGTTCTCTCCCTCATCCAAAACAGTGACATACTTCATTTTTCCAAAGATTAACTGGATTCAGAGGTCAATAATCCATTAAATTTCCCCAAATGGGGTCTTGCACTGCTGAGATGCCAGAGTTTAAAGGTGAAATTAGATGAAGGGATGTGATTTGCCCAATACTGCCACACAATTTCAGTTTTCTCTCCCAGAGTAGGTGGAGCCCAAGATATTCGTTTATTCCACTCTAAATCCATGAGCAAAACAGCTCCATTGGGTTCATGGATCCAATAAAATATTTTTCAGATAGTAACTTCTCTTTCAACTTCTTTTTTTCAAATCCAAGTATGAATGACTCAGTAGTATTAATTGAAGCTTCTCCACATAGACTGTGTCTTAAAATCAGTGTGAAAAAATTATGACTGATCGACATACAAAAATCAGAGGAAAATATGTGGAAGACTAAGCCCTTGACATTCCTTATGGACAGGATACTTACATCATTTCCTCGGTCCTGCCAATTTGCAGTAGGTCTCTTGAATGTCTCAACAGCAGCACTTTCTTATTTTGCAAATGTTGTTAGAGATCACCAGGGTTGGATGACATCAACAAGAAAGTATGGAGGGCATTTGACAGACACACAGCCTCTTCCAGCTGAATGTAGAGCCAGCCAGGTACAAGTTACTGTCTTAGCTTTCACCCAGACATAAACCACTGTAGAGGTCATTGGGACTTGGAGACCAGTCACTAGGAAGAGGAAGATAGACTCCTCAGAGGTTGAGTCACAAAAGCCAAGCAGAGCACAGACACTAGGTTCTATGATTGTCTGGAAAGCTTCAGAGGGACCCCTGAGTTAATGTAATTAAGTTGCCCATAGGAGGCAGAACTAGCCTTAGAGGCTAGGGTGAAGCCAGTTCTATAAGTAAACCTGGAGTGAGGTTAGAATTAGCTCCCAGCATGGAGCCAGTGTGAATGTTGAGACCACATATCCAGCCCCAGCAATGTCTAGCAACTTTGGAAAATAGGAGCAACTATGATCCACCAGATACCATGGCAAAGCCTTTGGAAAGAGGATGCCAGGTATGGCTCTATGCAGAAAGGAATGTCTTGAAGATAGGATGTGGTAGTTACTTAAAATGAATTCTTCTAAAATTCAGCGTTGAATGAGGTTAAATGAAAAATTATGGGTTAAAGGAAAGAAAGAATGTTGGTGGGCTAAATTGTACCTCCTCTGTATTCCAGCTGGCTGAACACAATGTTGGCTGGTTATTTCTGGAGCAGGCTTCCTCAGTAGTAGAGTTAATTCAAAGACATCATGAGAAGTGAGGCTCCAATAGTTCTACCAGCAGTGAGGCCATGTCACCCTCATCCTGCTCCTCTCTTCAATCCAGTATCTGACTGGTAGATCATAGTTGCTCCTATTTTCTGAAGTTGCTAGAGATTTCTGGGACTGGATGTGTAGTCCCTACACATCCACAGTTAGAAGTGTATTCCTTTCACTTGAAGCTTCAGACCCACCAAAAACTAATGACCATACCATTGGTAATTGTGGCTTACGGCTGAGTAGATATGGGCTCCTAAGAGGCTCTCCAAGAAGACATTTTAGTAGAGAGGAATAGAGGAGTGTAAACATGTCAGAAACCAGTATGGCAGCAACAGGCAGATATGCTACACAGGAGGCCTGGAAGATGTTCAGAGCCTGGGAACAAGGGTCACTAGCCTAGATGTCTTATGGGGTCTTGCTTGTTGCATTTGTCATTTGATTTAAGGATAAAGCTGATGAGTTCATATAGAACACAGAAAAAGATTCTTTTCCAAGATATTCACTCTCCCCATCCCCTGAACTCTGTACAGAAACACATTTAAAAAAAATTGGCAAGAAATGAATGACTCTGCATGGCCAATAATCTCCCCTAGAAAGATACCTCAAAGGACAATGCCTGCTGAGTGGTGTCGGGTCTCAACTTCAAAGTCTAGATGAGCTGGCTGAGAGGAGTTTCAGGGCACTGCCTGTGGTCACATGATCCCAGCACCCAGGGTGGACTTGAAAGCAGAACTGACTTTTTAAAAAGACATGGTAAAAGTTAATTTAGCCCCAGAAATACGTGGGTCCAGAAAATGGAGGAAACAGTGAGGAGACAGAGAAATTGCCCTGGTTCAAAGAGTAATGAAAACCACCATTCATTAGGCACCTACTGCGGGAGCACTGAGCCAAGAGCTATCTGCCAGACAATCTTCTGAGTGCCTTAGGAGCATCACTCACTTCAATCAGCAAACCACCCCAGGAAGGGATAATTACTACTATTTTGAAATTACAGATAAGAAACCAGAGGCTGAAAGGTGAAAGGATTTGCCCCAGGCCCCACTGCTAGTTAGTGAATAGCTGAGACATTGTTTCTAAACTAGAAGAGAAAGATTTTATATAAATGAGAACACACAGTTTATTGCTCTCTGAAAACTTCCTCTTGGTGCTTAGTGGATGTTAGGAAAATATTATCAAAGGATTATGATTTCTTCTTTTCCAGAGATCAAAAATTCTTGCTCTCTAGCCAACCTACAAAGCATTCCATTTGAGCCTGCAAATCTGGAAAAATCTTATTCTGCGTAATCCATTCACAGAAAACACCAAGGACTACAGCTTTTCTGGCGTGCATGTTAGTTTCCCCTCATCATCAGTGGGCAGCTTGCGGGGGGCACTGGATGGCAGAAGTAGCCACAGCGCCTATCCCACTCACTCTGACCATCACCCCCATGAGAATATGCCTTCTGCTCCCTTGAGAAGTTTAGAAAGAACTTAGTTTCTGAATCACACTGGTGAAAAAAAATAGTTTCTCCAGACATCAGAATAATGTTAATCAAATAATCTATTGAGAAGGAAAATATAGAAAAATAGAAAAATGTTCCCTTCTTCCATGACTTTAAGATAAAAAAGTAGAAACCCTGTTCTACCTTCAAGACTTGAGCATTAATGACTACTGTTTCTTGACAGTTCACCATTTGTCTGATGTTGAAATACATTTTCAAATTTAATTAGTGATGAGTTGGCAGGAAGCAACAGTCTCCTATGCACAGAAGCTCGGGAAAAGAGGTCACCAGGGATCTCCTGAACTACAGGCAGAGAATTGAGCTGCTCCTGAGGGAATGCTGAAGTCATGGGCAGATACTCTATTCCCAAGGGCTGGTCAGGCCACGTTCCCTTTCCCTCGGGTTCCTTTACACACCTTACCCTGGCTGGCTCGCAGTCCCACTTTCTCTTCGCTGCTACACCTGTGGATGGTGCACCTTGTGGCTCAGATACTGGCCTTAGCTCTACTCGACCTGCTGGCTCCAGGGCTCAATTCTAACATGACTTCCTGCCTTTTCAGTTCATCATCTCAAGAGAGACCCAGACAGGCTCTCTAGGCTTGTGGATGTGTCCCTTAGGGTCAGGTGACTACCTCTGGTTCCATCAGCTGTGGAAGAGTGAAGATAGAGCTACTGTCACAGCCAGCTTGGGCCTGGGTTGTGACTGGGTTGCAGAGAAGTCCCAGGGAGGGAGGAGGTTGCTGGCAAGATACTCAAGAGCACACCTAGTATTTATTAGGTGGCTCTTATGAGTTTCCTTTCATATATGAGAGTAGAGACTGAAAAATATTTACTGTCACACCAATAGCAGGTACAGAACTGGAATTGGAACTTAGGTCAGGAGTCCCGGAGAGTAAAGGGAATCTTGGTGGGGACTACGCCCTAGCACTGGATGTGAAATGGCATCACTTCTACTTCCACTAGTGAAAGGAAACCAAAGAGCCATTTAGTTCCAGAGTAAGGACCACAGACTCCACCTTTGGGAAGGAAGATAGATGAAGTCACAATTCTAAAGAGTCACAACAGTCAGGATTTTGGTGACCATCTTTAGAAACAATTTTCCACAGAATCCAAAACCCATGCACAGGTACCATGCCGAATACCCCAGAGCTTCTGTGCCTGCAGTGCCCTTTTGATGTCATTTGAACTTCTCAATGTCATTTCAACCGGCACCTGAGCCAGCAGCTCAGGGCTGAAGGGGAATTATTTATGGAGCTTGGAGTCCTTAGTCAGATAAACAAATTCGTGAGTCACCTGTGGCTCTTCCTGTCCAGAGATGGCAGTCTCTTGGGTAAAGGACGAGTGTATACTTCAGTTAAGTCATGTTTGTTCCCCTCCAAAGGCTGATGCAAACCTTTCAAAGCAGAAACCAGAGTTGCCTATTAAGCACTAACCACTGTGTCCATTAAGTACTTTTCTAGGCAATCTATCCGAATTTGCTCTTCAGAGACCTGAGAAAATAAAACTTTAAATTGGAAAGTTAATAATTGCGTCTTTTTTAAAACTGTGAAGTGACTTTAAAAAGAAAAAGAGAACAGCCTTTCTACCTCATAAGGTAGAGCCTTAACCAGAAATAAAGGGAATAAAGATCCAGCAGCACCAAATGTCTCCATTTTCAATGCACATGCCAAAATCCCAGACACAAGGAGACCCAGGAGTGACCCATCTTGCTCTGATAGGGTCTGGCCCCGTTGGCCCTAGTTCAATTGTGATGACAACCATGAGGCACAGACGTAAGCACATCTCAGCAAGGCAAGGCTTACTGCTGTGCTCCATTCCTCACACGGAGGCCTTGTCTAAGAGAGAATGGGTCCTCCTGCAGCCCTCTTATTCAACACCGACTATGGAATTCCAGCAGGTAATCTTTTTCTGCCACTGGTATAATCTCTTCCATGACTACCCAGTTGCTTTCCCCAATTTAGCCGCTCCTATGTCAGGGTGAACCCTAAAATGCATCCCTAGCTTGCTATGTATCCCCACCTCTTACAGAGACCCACCACATGCCAAGCACAGAGCTAGTCCAGACACACCAGAACACAGAGCTATTTCAGCCAGGAAGTTCAGAGATCAGGAATATAAATTTCTATTTGGAAACCAAAGAACATCTCTAAGTTCACCATTTGTCAACCACTGGTTTCTGGTTGAAAAGTGTGAGACCTGATTGTTTTTTCCATTTCTTCATATGAAGTCAGTGTGTTTTCAGAGGGTTTTGTAGCTGGCAAATCATAGCAGGAGGTTCAGGAGCTGAGTGACTTGCAAAGGTGCCTGTGGGGATGATTTCTGGCTACAGTCAAAAATTTCAGTAAATAAATAATACACAGATTTCCAGATGTATAGAAACCAGCAAAGTGTAAAGATGAGCTCTCATAGCCTCAAGGGTTTGAAGATTTTATCTGATGCTCATGGCTTTTACTGAAGTGCTCCATAATTTGCAACTGGGACACTTCATATCAGCAAAATGGTTTTGCCAAAGCCTCACAGGGCCAATTATCCACCTCTGAATGTGCCGGGGGAGGGCAACCTAGAAATGCAATGAGGCTTAGGGTGAGTTATTTTAAAGCTCTGAATGGACTTTTATAAGGGCTGCCTGCTACCAACGAAGCTGTAATTATTCCTTTCACCTGCACAGATCAGCATAGAACCCTTTACTCACCAGAGAGTGAGCTATAGGCCAGCATTTTCTTGTGTGATCTACCAGAGGAAATGCATTTTCTCCAACGTGATTTTCATTCTGCCCGTGTCCTCCTTACTCTCTTTTTCCTTCTCCTTTTATATGCTATTTCTTCACTTATCCTCCAGATTTTATCTCCTCCTTTTATCTTGGATTAGTCTCAAAATATGAATGAACCCTGTAAGAGGTAACATACAAAGGTGTCTCTTCATGCAACTTCAGACCTGTACTTATTGGGTCTCTTACTGAAAGTTCTGGAAGGTGGTAAGGACTCACTCAGAGCTGAGAACAGCTTGAGGGATAACCTAGACTATTCTTCCTATGATATTTTCCAACACAAAAATTTGTACAGTCTCCAGGGAGACTCAGGTTGCAAGTCTGAGTAATAAGCAGAGATTCCATCTAAGTCACCTGCTTCCACTGAGGACATTCCTGGACCCAATCTACCTTCTAATGGGAAAAATGCTTTTCCAGTGACTGATGTATCTGACCAGATGGCCAAACAGAGCTGGTACATCTTAGGGAACTAAAAAGTATTCCAGTTAAAAAAAAAAAAAAGGCTGCCCAAAATGGCCTCAACCTTTTCTTCTCTAGTTCCGTAGCAGTCATTGTTGTCCATGATTCGAGGATGATAGAGTTCATCTTTAAGGTATTTAAAGGAATGTTCACGGGGTGAAATTAATTTATTACATACTTTACAAATACACAACAAAATCTCCACAATCTCCAGATAAAAGGTCCAACAAACAAGCTTCAAACTCCACCCTGTGCCAGAGTTTGTGATTTTCAAGACAAATTCCTTTTCCAGCCAACCTCAATCCAAGAATGACCCATACTAAACCCCACTGGATCTGGGGGTATGTGGGATCCCCTTAAACCATCCTTGAGGAAAAGTCTTCTGTGGGTCTTATTCCTGAGTTAGGGAGAAATCAAGGGAACCAGAATGAGATTTTGTAGAAATTTTCAAACTAAAATGCATTGCAGTTCGCTGGTTAACATTTTTGCTTGAAGAACAATGCTAGACCTAGAGCAGCTCCCAGGTGGCTCAACTGACTGATTCATCCAGTGTTCTTGAAGCTACTCCTACCTGAAAGTGAGGGGGACTAAGAAGCTTTTGGAAATCAGGGATAGTGCCCTGGATTTAACTTTTTAAGAAATCTCCATCTGCCTTCTCAGTCTGTAGTACTCTTTCTCATTTCTTCATAGCTAACGCTAATAGCTCTGTTTCTGATCCCCCAAGGAGACTCTTCATTCAAACTGGACTTGTGGCTGCCCTAAAGCATGCCATCAAACATTTTGGTTCTCTTTCCATTGAAAGTGAGGGTCTCTGTCTCACCTTGATTGGGGGTAGGAGGAAAGCTGTGACTATTTTGATTTGTGGAGCATAATAGAAGTGATACTCTGTGATCTTTAAAACTGGGTATAAAAATTCATGTTTGCCAAAACACATGCTTTTGGAGCTCTGAAGTCTACCCACCCTGGAGCTTCCATGCTGGAGAAAACTCAGGCTGTACCTAAGACTGCTTGTAGGGACTCTGGTGGAGAATCCCAAGTCTAAACTCGTGTTACTCCCCTTGTGAGCACTCTGCTGGGGAGGCCCTAAATTTAAAGCTAGTGCTACCGAAGCCCAAATACCAAACACATGAGTGCAGATGTCCCAAGTGATTCTAACCTATCAATTGGAGTCACCCTCAGACAGTCTACTCTTCCCATATGACACCCAAGACTTCATGGAAAAGAGATAAGCGATTATGCTGTGCCATGCTTAAATTTCTGTCCCTGGGATTCATTAGCATAATTAGATTTTATCGTTTTAAGCCTCTGAGTCTTGAAATCTCACAGAACCAGATAGGGTACACTCTAAGCTGCTTCTCTCATCCTAGGCCTCACAGAGAGCCCACATACTCCTGAGGTTCAACCAACAGCAGGCAACAGCATTTGCCTTGCGTGTGCTGAGCAGTGCTGTATGAGGAGTGGGGGAGAAAGAGGCTGGAAGTTTAAGTGCCAACCTCCACGGTTCTTGAGAGACACTGACTCACAGCCATGTACTCCCTCATGCACATGAACAAATGGAAGTTGTATTTAAGGAGAAGGTGTTATGCCCTAGGTGGGTGTAAAGGGAGATCTTTCCACTTTGCTTAGAGCATACGGCAGCAGGGCTCTAGGTACTTCCCACTCTGGGGAGCTGTGCTCCAAGGCAGCAAAACTCACCTAGGATAGAGTTGATTTGTGTCTCTGAAGCTGACAGCTCTGTCCCTGGCAAGTGCCACAAAGAGACTGAGGTCTTCCAAAAGCTCTTTAAGAGACTGCTCTAGTCATAACGGAAAGTACACAGTGCTTTCCCAGGTGGCAGAGACAAATCACAGGAAACATGCAAAAGAAGTTAAAAAGAGACAAGAAAAAACCCCACCATAGACATCCCAGCCAACACATGGAACAAATGAGGGTCATGTTTATAAATCATAATTCTACTACAGAAAATTCTGGGAGATGATCCTTGATAACCCCAGTCTACCCATGGTCCTGCCCCAAGCCTGCTTGTTTGGAGGTAAGCCCTAGTCCACTGAGGATACAAAAAATTCAGATAACCACTGTTCATGCAGGAGTTAAAGTTCAAACCCCAAGGACTGAGGTTCTCTGGCCAACAATGACTTCACATTCTTGGGAATAAACTATTGACCAGATGCATGAAGAGAAGATCCATGTGCAAAAACAAGCACAGAGGCAAAGATGGGTTCTGATGTGGAAAGTTTTCACAGACAAATCTGTCCTGTGGGACTCAGGAGCTCTGAAGTTCCAGTCCACCCCCCACCCCCCAAAAGGAGATTAGGGTCATACCTGCCTAATGAGGAGGCTTTGGATTCAGCCCAAAGATGGTGGTCCTCAGTAGATGGCTGCCAGCAAGGTAGGACCCCCAGGCACTATCTTGGAAGTGTAGCTCAAGTAGATCACCGTCTGGAAAACTAGCTTTTCTGCCCTGGCAAATTTCCTTTCTATCTGTTTTAAATTTAAAAGAAATAAATGTCACAGGACTATCAGAAAATGTAATTCCTCATTCCTTTCCATGTGTCGCTGTTTCACAGCAAACCTGAAACATTTGATTCTTTATCTGACATTGGCAGCTGATATCTACAAAGAAGGAAACTGAGGCATCAGTCATAGAAAATCAAGGTGCTTAAAAGGAAAGAACTTTCAGCAGTATGTGCTTTGGGGACAGGAACTGTTATTATTATTATTATTATTATTATTATTATTTTGTTTTTTGCAGCACCAGGGATGAAACTCACAACCTCACGCTTGCCAGGCAGACACTTACACCACTGAGCTGAATCCCCAGTCCAGCAGGAACTGTTTCTCCAGTGGCATTATGATACTATTACTGAGCAAGGATTCCAATAAGAAGGTGTTGAATGAATGAATAAATGAATGAATGAATGTTGTGCGCAAGCATGCACAGGTGAGATCACCCTTGACATCACCTTTCTTCAGGATCTGAATTTCAGACCCAGTCTTTTCCTTGTCATCTCTTTAACACTGAAGTCAAGTCCATTAATATCTTACTTCCAAATTCAGTTCCTTGCTCCCTCAGAGTGACTATTTCATGTTGAAGATGTCACCCTTGTGAATAACTACCAATGAGAAATTTGGAACCTCATCTCCCTCTCCTGAACAGCATGCTACATCTGAGAAAAAGCAGGCTTGCTTGCTTAGTCTCTCCAAATGTCACCTGTCCCTGTCCCTGTCCCCCCCTTCTCCTGTTCTCTGTCCTTGTCCTATCTGTGGGCATTGGTCCCTCTCACAGTAGGTGTCATGGCTCTGCCTTAGAGCTTTGTGGCCGGAACTCTTCTCTCCAGCCATTTTTGTTCCTTACCCAAGGAATAAAATCCAATGTTTTTAGCAGGTAGTCAATATCCTTCAAAGCCCCATGCCAACTGAACTTTCTGGCCCATACGCTGTCTTTGTCCTCTCTTTTTGTCTTTCCCATTCCACTCATCTCACTGATAAGAGGCACAATTTCCATTTCCTATATCTTGACATGAAATCTGTGCTTGAAAACTCAGCTCAACCCCTGAATCCATCATGGAGCCTCTCAGGACGACTTCATTGGAAGAGATCGTTTCTGTGAGGAGACTAATCCCTCAGTATCTTCCTCCACAGGCCTGTCGTGGTGCTGTCAGTTGGCAGTCACATGCTGCTTTGTTTTCAACCTTTGGTCCCTTGTGTTCATGATATTGGTATTGACTGGTCAGTCCTAGGGTAGGGCTTATCTCCCCTGAGATGCTGGCACCAGTCATAGCATTGGTATCTTGTCTCTGATTATTATTCCACTACTCTAAACGCCCCAATCCGCACATTCCTCAAGGTTGTGCTACTTATTGTATCACTGAAGACCCTGCAGTAATCTCTTTCTTTTTCTTCTCCAAAGGTTTAGGAGTTTGTAGCTTACAATGATTCTGTCTTGTTCATCTTTTTATCACCAAAATCTAGCACAATGCCTTGCATATAGTAGATTCTCAATATGTCTGCTGAACTGAGACAATAATATTGTAAAATAATAACTATCATGATAAAGACAGGGGTCATTTGTTGTGTTCTTGTTGTGTATAACCTTCTGTGAGCAGTGTCATCACTAATCTTAGCAGCCTTAAGGGTTGGGTGTTATTATTTCATGTTACTGGCTATGGAACTTGAGAATTTAAATATGCTGACCCATGTGGGGATGACATCTAAGAGTCAAACCCGATTTAGGTTATAGTCCCTGTACATTCTTCCAGACTCCCTTGTTTTTTTCATGCATATGCAGAGATCCAACATTATCACACTCACGCAGAGGCACAAAATTCTTTATATGCAAGTAACAGAAGCACCCACTAGGAAATACCTAGTGGAAGAAAAGGGTGAAATAAAGGGTTAGGAACCATCCTTCTTCTCTATGAGCACTTTTAATTGACAAAAAGATGTCATATGGAAGGGTGGTGTTACTGGTTAACAACTAGCAGGATTTTAGTTGGTGTCACTTCAACATTTATGGTCATCTAATAATAGAAGTGGACGATAGAAAGATAATAATCAGGATAAATGTCAGCCCCTTTAAAGTTGACATACAGTTAAATGTATATCCAGATAGATGTATAAATATATCAAATTATTGATCTACAGGTATTCCCGTCTTCAATTATATTAGTTACTTTGTTCACAGGTAAATCTTTAGGGGAACTACTTAGCTGGCTTTGACTATGTCTGGTTTACAAAATCTGTAATAAATATGAAGGAAGTTAATATAAATATTAGTCTGAGATGAGAGCATGGTGAAGCACACTCATAATCTCAGCATCCTCTAAAACCAAGGCAGGGGGATGGCAAACTCATGCTCAGTCTGGACAACTTAGTGAGATCCTGTCTCCAAAAACGAAGTAAAATAAATAAAATAAAATAAAATAAAATAGGCTGACTTATAGCTCAGTGTGAAGAACCTAGATTCAATCTCTAGCAACTAATAAATACACACACACACACACACACACACACACACGCTCTGAAGAAAAGCTTTGATTTAAACTATCATGATATACTTTCAGACAATTATCTGTCTCAAAACAGCAGAATGGCCTCTTAACCAACAGCAAAAAAAAAAAAAACTTTAAAGATAACTTAGTGCTTATGTATGTCTTTTCCCTCTTGATGTTCTAAAATTTACTCAAGAAAAAATGTGGTTTATTTTACTGGATTAAGCTTATCAAGCAAGTGATTTAATAATGTTTATAAAACCTTTCTGTTTCCAACAGATTTTCAGCATATTGTATTTGCTGTTGCCAGAAATTTTGTAGAAGTTTCAAATGCAACCAGAAGCGACAGAACCTTTGCTTTTATGTAGACACACAACAGACCTCAATGCTCACTGCATGAATGAAGTAACAAAGCAAATGTAAGAGACTGGATGATTCTGTGCATACAGTGTTCAGTCATAAAGAAACAGCCTACAGAAGTAATTTTTAAAGCTACTCAGTTCTTCCCTTTATCCTGTGAGTTATTCTGAATTCAGGCTCCTGACCCCTAAACCTCCCACTGTAATCTCAATCAAGTTTCACTTTGTGCCCACTGTGGATGTCCTCAGAGACGCATTTTCACCCTTAAAAGACATTTTGGTCTTGAAAATGTTCTGATTTAATGACTGGATTCTATGTGATGCCAGATAGGTGTGGGTGCTGGCTGAAGCACTGAAAGGAATACCTGTAATTTTCCTATTGACTTGGAAGTACTGTGATTCATCCTACTGTCATTCCAAAGACTGCAAACGGGAACAAAATATCAACCCCTATTTATTGTGACCTGGCACTTTTTTAGCAGGTGTGGCTCTAGATGCTATGTGCTTATTTAGATGCTTGCATGTTTTCTAAAAATCTTTTATTAGTATATGTTTGCAGTCCATAATGAATATATTCATCATGGCTATTGGTACATACACGTATCTTGTCTTGATTGTTTTTACTTCCCCTTTTATGTCTTCCATCCCTGCAAAACCTATTTCCTTCTTTTCTATCTCCTTTCTTTTACATTGCTCTTTAAATTCTTTATTCTTTAGTTTTCTTATATGAGACAAATCTTATGATATTTTACCATCTGTGTCTGATTTATTTCACCTAGCATTATGGCTTCAAGGTGCATCTATTTTCACAAGCATGCATATTACAAAAGCATTTCTGGATTTGATGCTTATGGAAATAAAATACAATAACTGGTACCTAGGCCATAGTGATAGTTGTGCCCTTCTCATCCAGACTCTGCAATCAGAAAAAGATGCCGATAACTCAGATAAACCCATAAAGGTGTCAAAAAAGAGAGTGCTTTTCAGAGTTGGGGGGAAAAAGAGGCAGAAGACTTTAAGTGACTTAAAGAATAAACACTAAGATGAAAGTAGTTGGATGTGGAATTTTCTCTTTGTTCATCAAAGTGAGAAAGAAGAAACAAGGACACGAGAGGGTTCTGCCTAAGATCTCAGGTTGTATCCACAGGATGACACCCTTTCCAGACAGGCAGGGACAATCTCTTTCTGCTCTGACACCATGGCACCACATTTCCCATTGCACCTAGCTGTGCCTGAGTGGGTCTGTGATGTCATAGTAGACTGAGGAAGCAAAGCCACCTGGGCCACTTGGGGTGGATGTATATTTTGCTTGTAAACTTCTAGACCTTTGAGTAGAAGGTATCATAAAGGAATCTTTATCCTAGAAAAAAATTAATAAACAGATCTGTAGCAGAGGTCCAGCTGCCTTTGCATTCCTGGTTGTCTGCCTGTGAAGTGCCTATGGCAATTTCTCCCAAGAGCATAAACTGTGGCTGTGTTTACAATGCTCTGTGTGGTGTGTTCAGTCAAGTCAGTGGAATGTGGTGCTCTGAGCCCCTAGTGTGAGATTCTCGGACCTAACATGTTGATGCTATTGTGTGATTTAATCATTATGGATTTCTGAGAAGGGAAAACCACTTTTATTAGGGAATATTCCAAACACAGACAAGAGTAGAGAAAAATGATGGTGAACTCTCATTCATTATCTAGTTTTAACAATTATCCCAGGTTTTGCTGATCTTTGTTCTCTCTCTCTGAATCTCTCTCTGTTTAATGTGCCTGCATGCACACATACACGTACACACACACAAACACACACACACAGACTTTTTCCTGAATTTTTTTTTTGTAGTACTGGGGAGTGAATTCAGGGCCTTCATGCTGAACTACATCCCCAGCCATGTTCCATGTTGTTACAAATGACATGATCTGTTTTATTCTATCTATCTATCTATCTATCTATCTATCTATCTATCTATCTATCTATCATCTATCCAACTAACATTTATCTATCTAGTACAGTACTGGGGATTGAACCCAGTTCTAAGTGTTAAGTTGCATCTCCAGCTTTGCTTTTCGCTTTATAATTTTGAGATGAGCTCTCACCAAGGTGCTCAGGCTGGGCTCAAACTTGGGTCCTCCAGATTCAGCCTCTAATAGTGCTGGAATAACAGGTGTATGCTGCTACCACACCCACCCCTTCTGGATGTTTTCTAGCATATTTCCAATGTCATGTCATTTTTGTGCAGACAGTTCAGAACAGTTTGTCCTTGCTTCTATATCATCATAAGAGTGTTCCAACAAAAATTAATACAAGTTTCCTATTAATTAATATCCACTTGATATTTAAATTTCCCCAGCTATCCCAAGACTTTTTTACAGTTATTATACTGGAATTGAGTTTTGAACACAGCCCTATGTTGCTTGCAGCTGTCATGCCTAACACTAAAACTCCTTAGTATACCCCTGCCCTTTGACTTCTTCAGGAGTTGGTGTGAAATTTATTGGTTAGAGTAGAATGGGTTTCCTTCTGATCTGGGTTAGAGCTCTGCTGTTGGTTGACCATATGGGAGATAGGTCCCTAGTGGTGTGAATGTCCTCCCCTGATCTAGAAGAGTGGCTCTGAGCTTGTCCCTGCCTGGGCCTGTGGCCACACTGCAGAGCTGGGCAGTTCTCAACTTCTGCGTAGCTCCATGTCCAGGAAGCTCCAATGTGGTGGCTTCATGTTCAGAGGAAGGGGGTTGCATCATATGTCAGGGGCTTACTGTGAGTTTATAGATGAGGCTGCCTTGTGACAAAGTTAGTTGCACTGGAAATTTCACTAATAGCCCCAAATAGCAGGCAGTCATGGAGAGCAAGGGATGCATCTTAAGTACTCCTGGATCATTGCCCTCCTCCCTTCAGCCCACAAAGACCAGGTTCTCTTGGCAAAATACCAAAATAGATTACAGGAGTAGTAGAGGTGAACTTGAAGCAACATATGTCACTGGATACAGAGAGTAGCTACTTCTTTCATATGTCAGAC
>RJWT010023840.1:0-16674 GCA_004365215.1 Cuniculus paca | reverse complement strand
AAACACAGCAGTGAAATTGGTACAGAATATCAAAGCAGGGTAATGGGAAAAGAACAATGGCTACTATAGTGTATGTTGTTATCTTCACAGTTTTCCATTCCATCAGTTATAGCAAAATCAGACCAAAACAAAACCAATCAAAATAGAATATTGAGTAAAGAAAAAAATTAATAAGAATAAAACAAAACAGTGAGAACATTATTAGACTTTAAAAACAAGACAAAAAAATACTCCATATTTACCATATTGCATACCGTTATCCTTCCTATACATGCTCAGACTGTCAACCCCATGCCTGTAAATTCAACCTAACAATACAATCCTTCAGGTGCTTTTTGTACCTCAATTACTATTTGCTCAGGTTGACCTCCAAACCAGATGGTGGCTTATGGGGTGAGAGGGTTTGGTGATTTTCAGTCTGCATGCTGGTAGGCTTACAGGAGACACTGACTTTTTTCTCTTCCTGGGTCCCACACGGTCTGCGCAGCTTGTCAGAAAGACTGGCTAGTTGGATCCTTGATCGGCTCCTCCCAGTCCCAGCATGGCTGATTCTCGGGAGTTTCTGGCTTTTCCTTGTCTTCCTGGGTTCTGCACAATCTGTGTGGCTTACCAGAAAGCCTGGCTAGTTGGATCTATGATCGGCTCCTCCTGGTCCCAGCATGGCTGATTCTCGGGAGTTTGATGATGTCATCTTTTAAACAAAAACTAAAGAGTACTTTTTAATTGTCCCAGTTATGTACAATTTGACAATATCATAGTATAGATAACAATTGAATGTTATTTTTCAACTTTAAAAAACTTGACAAGTGAAAATTTTAGATGTTCAAGATGTAGATAATGATTTCATATACACTGTATAATAATTACACAAATGAATATATACTTTACTATCCATAATTACTAGTTTGGTGAGTGTAGAGGGATAATGGCACTTAACATCTGTTATGTGTCAAATTTCAAGTGAAAAATACAGTACTATTAACTACAGCCACCATACTGTGTATTGGCACCTCATGTTTAGTGTAGCATTGGGCACAAGAGCCAAGATTCGGAATCACCTAGTGTTGTTCATCAGTGGATGAGTGGATAAAGGAAATGTGATACACACATGCACATGCACACGGGAATATTACTCAGCCTTAGAAAGAGGGACATCCTCTCTTTTTTTTTTTTTTCAAGACAGAGTCTCACTATGTAGTTCAAGCCAGGCTTGAATTTACTATGTAGCCCAGGTTGACTTCAAACTCATGGTGATCCTCCTGCCTCAGCCTCCTGAGTGCTGAGACAATGGCATCCTGACATTTGCAACAAAATGGGTGAACCTAGATCTCATTGTGCTAAGTGAAATAAGTCAGACATACAAGTGCATGATCTCACACATGGAGTCTAAAATGTCCAGTTCATAAAAACACAGAGTGGAATGTTCTTTACTGGGGTTTGAGGGTGCAGTGAGGGAGATGTTGATCAGAGAATCAGATATTTTAATGTTGTGCCCAAGAAAGTGATTTGAGATTCAGTAAGGGCTAAAGGTCAAGGCCAGTTCAAAGCTCAAGAACTAGCTGTTGATGGTGGCATGAGATTGAATTTTTTGGTCTTTCATATTTTATCTCAACCTTATCTAGCAGCCCTAATCTGGTTTGCCAAGTACTGGAAAGGAAAAATCTTCAGAAATTCAGCTATAGAAGTCTTTAGTTATTCATTTCCATAGCATGTTTTTCTTTCTTTTTTCATAGCAAGTTTTTCAATTTGACTTGGTTCCCTGGTATTTTATGAAATTAACTTTATATTATTTCTTTTGCTATGCTTGATAATTTACTCCTTATTAAAATTTTAGGCTGTGATATCAAATGGACCACAAATATATTGTTTCAGAAATTATGGAAAACAATAATTTTAGAAAATAAGACTAGTTTGGATGTCTAGTAGAACTAGACATGTGTCAAGAATATTTAAATGAAGCCGGGTGTAGTGGCTCACACCTATAATCCCAGCACTCGGGAGGCTGACGCAAGAGGATGTCATTCCTAGTTTTAGACCCACCTGGGTTATAAAGTGAGCTCAAGGCCAGCCTGAACTGCATAATGAGACCCTGTCTCGAAAAGACAAGAAAAAAAAAGAATATTTAAATGATCGTTAGTTGTTATTTTCAAATTGTCTCAAGCTTAACAATAAATCATTACTATTTAACAATTATAGAAATGTATCAAAAGTATTTGCTGTTTTCTACTAGCAGGGGTTAGGTAAGTGAGTTATTTTAGTTAGGGAGAAACATAATTGGATAAAAATTGACTTGTTACCATTTTTTCATTTGCTGCACTTACAATCTTTTCTTTGGTGTCATATGTTTAAAAGGAATTACAGTTCTCCACTTAATGTTTATTTTCTTCAAATACCAATTCTTAGTTAAAATGCTACTCCAGCTTCTACTGGTTTTAGAGCTTTACATGTTGTATAAAACTTCCAGATACTTTTATACATAGTTATTGGGGATTATTCTGTCAAAAGAAGATAATAATAATCTGTATGTATGAAATGCATGGTTTCATTCTACTAACCTTAACAATTGCCTGTCTTGTGCAGATTGTGTTCAAGTCATGGTAAGGGAGGTAGGAATCCAAAGATGTCACAGATATAGATCCATCCTTAGCAGAGTTTAAAATCTCATGTTAATTATTACTTATATGTTGTTTCTACATCAGACATTATGTCAGAGAAATAGGCACTGAAACTGGAAGAATTTGTAAAGCATTCTGTGTTGATATTTAGAAATAGCAAAATAATTGCTAGGTGGACAGCAGGAAGGGAAAGCCAGAAGCCTGGATGACCCATTGTGCATGGTTATCTGAAAAAACAGAGATTTGCCTACATTTGGAACATGTCTGAAGCATCAGGCTAAGGAGCTAAGAAAATGAGTAGAGACCTTTCATTGTAAGTTAACAAAGCCACCCAGTGGTTTGTCACATAAAATCCCATAAGCAGCAACTTGTCTGTGGGTTGATTGTGAGTCTTTAATCATGTGTGATTTAGATGCTGAGTACTTTTCATTAAGTCCACAAAAGAGGGTCAATTTTATTAAGGCTCTGGCTAATACTTTATAGATTTCTTTTTGTCAAAAAGGATTTAAGTTTCTTATCTGAAAGTACAACAAGATAGAACAAACTAGAACACAAGAACAAAGGAGAAAAAGCTAGTAATAGGTCAGAAGGATGGTGATTCTCAAAAGCTGACTAACCACTACATATTTTCTATGAAACAACTCTAAAATTTTCAGGTTAAAATGGAGACTGGTCAGTTACAAATTCAGTGGCCAGAAAGATGAAATAATTTTTAGGAAAAGTAAAACCCCATTTGATGCTAAGAGCAGAGAAAATTTCCTCTGGACATTTTCCAAGTGAGATATTGTGTAAGTTAATGTGTAATGTTCTCCATTTTCATAGTAGAAATAATTCTGAATCTTGGAGGTTGGTGTAATTGTATCTACACTGACTTGGAAGAATGTGCACCATTTCCATTGAAGGGTTTGTATTATTTAGTGAGCCTCAGATAAGCCAGTGGGGTGTAAGTAGTGATATTGCCATATTGAATGAGGCAACCAAGACCCAGTGAGGCTAAGAATTGCCCCAAAGTCAGGCTGTTAATAAATGGTGGAACTGGAATCTAAACCTGGTTCGGCACCCATGGTCTTTTTCTAATAGACTGTATTATCAATTAAATATAATAAAGGCCCATTCCATGATAAAGAACAATACTCAGCCCTCCCCATATATGTAATCTGTGTGAATTGGATGCCAAAGATGGGGTCAGGGTTGCATGTTTTAGTTGACCTTGCTGTCTTCCAGATGTTATGTCTGACTCTAGGCCCTGTACACTTGTTTACATGCATGTGTGCACATACTTTCGGCACAAAAAGCACAACAAAACAAAAACAAATGAACAAACCAAAAAGGACCAGGAAATCCATGGTTTTCTGACTTTAAGAAAGGAGTTAAAGGTACATACCCTTTTTATGGCATACAGATACAAGATCTAAAATCTAGCAATAATGAAATAGACTTTATTTTGTTATCTATTTTTTAAAAAGTGGTATCTAGAAACATTTGTGAATGGTAACTAAATGTATTTTTCTTCGCCAGTCATGAAAGTTGATTGACAATCAGCAAGGCAAGTCTTGAAAAGAATTTAGTAGGGAAATGATGGTATCATAGAAACGTTTTTAGAAGAGTCAGAATTTATAGCTTGAGTTTTAAATGGAGCATTTAGGATGATCTTTTAAGTTCAGTATTAGGATAGATGTGTGGTTAATGTCTTTGCTAAGAAAACTTAAAAGGCATAATCTATAAAATGACTGTTCTATATACATGTCTCCTTAGAAACAAATTTCCATGGCATTTTAAAAGAATGCTTAGCCTAACTCAATGAAGATACCAGCGCTCCTAAAAGATTCAATTTCTATATCGGGACCAACTTGAAGGCTTACTACACATAGACTTATAAAGAGCTTTTCAGAATGATAATCTGTTAATGACTAGCTCAGTTCTTGAAAGATTTATCCTGTCAAGGGAATACAAATAAAAGAGTGAGTGCTGAGATATGGTACAGGAAGTACTGGCTAGGGATTAAGACGCTTGGTGTTCCTGGGTCTGTGTTATCTGTTAAACACCTGGAGTGTCCATTTTCTCGTGGAGTGAAACTTGGATTCCTATACCAACTCCGATGCCTGCTGGCTGGATGATATTGGATTAGCCTTGGCTTTTATTTTTTTCACCTATAAATTGGCTTACCTATAAATTAGGCACTCACTGTGTACAGGCATCGTGCTTTTGTATATTTTCAATCTTCGTTAAGGATCTCTTTCTCTCTTTTCTTCTTTCTCTCCCCCTCTCCCTCACCCCTCTCCCTCTCCCTCTCCCTCTCACCTCTCTCCCTTTCTCTCCCTTTCTCTCCCTCTGTCTTTCTTTCTTTCTTAGCCTAGGCTGGCCTTCAACTCATGATCCTCCTGGGATTATAGGCATGTGCGACCACTCCTGGTCTATCATGATCTTAAATAGGATACTCACCATTCTTACCCATCAGGTCACTGTAACAGGTGACCTTACTGCAGCTAAGAGACTAGGTAATGTGATGCATGCAAGTGAGACATTTATGTAAAGTACCGGACACCTGGTGCAAAGCAGATTCTCCAGAAGGGTAGCTGATGCTATTCCTGTCAGATCTACCTCTCTCATCCTCTTCTCTTCTTTTAGGCATGTTTTGGAAGATTAATGAGAAGAGAATCACATGGTTAAGCAACATGAGGTTCAGGAATACGATCGAGGTTTAGATCAAATAGTATAAATAAAACTGAATTTTTATTTTCTTACAGGAGTGGCAGAAACTCAACTACGATATCTATACCCTGCGGCAGATTCGAAGGGAAGTGAGAAACAGATGGAAACGCATTTTAGAAGATTTGGGTAAGACTGAAAGAGTTTGTGAAGTGGTAAAAATAACTAGCTGTGGTCATTATTCTTCACTTTCTCCACCATGTTTTTTTTAATAAAAAAGAATGTCAGCAATTGACTAATTAAGGCTATCATGTACTTATTTTCTCAATCTTGCTTTACATATTCATGCATCAACATCTGATATTTCTGTTGTCACCAACCTGTGTCTGGAGAGGACGCACTTCATGTCATTCCTTATGCCAGGCCATCTATCCTAGGACAGGGCAGCACAGGGCAGTGGAGTCATATGGGAGGTACTGCTTACTGTTTTGTCACTGTACATGGATTGAATTAGATTGGGGTGGTTGGCCACTCAGTAGTAGCTCTAGAGATGAGGCAGGTTGGGAGAAATGTTTGTGGCAGTCAGCAAGACAGTACAAAATTTCAGAACAAGTAAAAAGAAGAAATGTTTTAAGGTTGGGAAAATTACCTGTGACAGTAAGGTAGATGTTGGGTAATCTCTTTTCTTCATTCTGCCAGAGTTGTGATGTAATCAGCAAGGCCCCACATCATAATAATTTTGTTTTAATAATTAAAAAACAAAGGAAGAAGGGAAAAAATTATATGTATATAGGTATACATATATATGTGTGTATGTATATATATATATACATACACACAAGATAGATAACTATACTACTAATCTTTGTTCATCAAAAAGAACAGTTTGTGCTTTCATTGTTTGATTGATCATTTTTTTTTTCATGCCTGAATCTTGTAACCTGAGCAATTGCTTCTGGGATAAGTATGCAATGTATTAACTAGTGTTAATTTCCTCCTCCTTCTTCTTTTTTTTTTTTTTTTGAAATTCTGTATCATTTCTATCTTTTTTTTTTTTTTTGCTTAAAAAAGACAACTGATACACTAAAACAAAAACAAAAACAAATTTATCAGTTTTGAAAACCTTGATCCTTCTGTTTTGAATGTGATGCCCCGGCACCATAACTTTTCAAAAGTGGGGTCCCAGGTTTCTAGCTTCTGTTACTTTAGTTGGGGTACAGTGAAATGAAATGAACTTCTGCCCTCTCAACTCATCCAATATTGCTGTGAGTTAGTCTCCTTTTCACAAGGTAAGTTACCTAGGCAGGTTTATGTCTTTTCTTGTTTGGCCAAATAATTTTCACCAGCCAGCCATAGTGTCCATTATGCTTGGAGCAGAGGAGTCTGGAGGCAACCACTTTGCAGGTTGGGGGGCAGGTAGGAATTCTAGGGACAGGACGGGGTGGTGAAGAGTAAGGAAGCACAGGGAAGAGGGTTTCAAACTAAACAAAGGGCAGCAGGCAGGCAGTGGCTGAGTATATGAGGTGTAACTCAGAGAAAAAGCTAACAAGGAAGTCAGTGAGAAGAAACGTTAAAACAGTTTTAATTCAAGACACTGCCGGGCACACTGTGCTGGGAAGTGTCAACTGGCTTCGGTTTTTGGATGTTTGTGCAGATTCTGCATTTGGGTCCCCTTTTTATCTCTGGCAGGGGCTGGGATTATAGGACAGTCATTTCCTAGTGACTACTTTAATGAAGAGTAAATTTTTCTACCTTAGGTTTTCAAAAGGAAGTGGATTCTTTGTTGTCAGTGACTAAACTTAGCACCATGAGTGATTCTAAAAATACAAGGAAAGCCCGAGAGATGTTGTTGAAACTGGCTGAAGAGACCAGCATTTTTCCAACCAGTTGGGAGCTCTCAGAGAGATATCTGTTTGTTGTGGTAAGTGGATACCTTTCTTTATCAGCCCCGTTTTTGCTTAAATGTTTGCCTTTCTTGTTATTCTATATACTCCATTCCAACACCACTGGCACCACCAAAGGACAAGGTGGCAGATGGTACCACCATTATATACACTGGTTGTCATTGGCCAGCAACCCCAGAAGCACCTGAAAATCTTTGGAAATCCAGATTTCTTGATCACACCTAAAGCCTTTGAGGTTTGGGTTGTGGCTTAAGCATCTGTGTTTTTCAGCTGGTTCTGCAGTGCAATTGGGGTTTTGAATCATTTGTAGGTCAAAAAGATGTGAGAAATATTGTTTATTTCACCTCAGATTGAAAAGTAATTTGAAAAGACTCTAGGACAGGTAGAGTGTTTTTTTGGATAATGTAAGTAAAGGGTTAAAGTGTGTCTCTGAATTTAAGAAACATTTAAAAAATGTTTTACTTGCTTGTCATTATTTCTAAGATAGGTTATGTTTCTGTTAGATTGATTTTCCCTTCCTTCTGACTTGGTGTCTAATTTGGCAATCTCTGTCTGTCTCTCTTTTGCAGGATCGACTCATTGCTCTTGATGCTGCAGAAGAGTTCTTTAAAATTGCTAGTCGAACTTACCCCAGGAAACCTGGGGTCCCATGCCTGGCAGATGACCAGAAAAAACAACCCTACCTTCCATTTCCAAGTCCCTAAAAGACAAGCTCAAAAGTAGAGTGGAAGTTCTTCTACTGGGACTCAGCAACTGATCAAAATTGTATGACTGCATATAGAAGAGAGTGGGCAAATAGAGGGCTTGCTAAGTGAGAAATGATTCTGAGTCCTACAAAGATGTAAGGTCTTCCTGAAGACCTTATTCTAAGAAATGTTCCTGTTGCATTGAAACACCCTGAAGCTCTTGCATCTAGAAGAAAGTTAAAGAGTTGGTTAGTGGGATAGTTCATTGTGGGTGATCAGAGTTCAACAGCCCATTGCCATGACTTTGGTTTTGAATGTACAATAAGCTGTAATCATTAATCCTATCAGAGGAGTGGTATCATTTAATTAGTAAAACAGTATGAATAATAGAGCCATCATTGAGCCCAATAGACTACCAATTAAAAAATAATTATAAAATATGATAGTACTAGGAAAAATGCACCAATAGTGTTAGACATTGTATGACTTCTGTTTGATCTGGAAGATCTGGTAGAGCATAGGGTATCAGAGGCATCATTCTGAGTATCTGTTATGATTGGTCAGAATTGAGCTGAATCAGATAATAGAAATGAATCAGTGAATAGAAAAGTGTGACTCAGAAATGAGTTCCAAATAGAACTCCCTGCAGCTACAGTGAAAAGTCTGTCTTACTTGTGGTACATGCATCATAATCCCCCAACATTGTTAATAGCTGGTTACCTCATTTTTTAGTCCAGAAGCCCTTGGCATTTTACCCGGGGTAGCATCTGTAAATGGAAACGTCTGACTTCTACTTCCTTGTGTTTTATCTGTTTCCTGCTTTTGAGCTGAGTGTCACACCTGCCCATGGACTTGCCTTGAAGACTTGGCAGTGCGCAGGCAGTGAGGCCGTGAAAGTCACTGTTGGAGTTTCTTCCACTCGGAAGATGATTTTCAAAATGGAGCAATTTGGCCAGTGCAGCTTGCTTCTGTCCACATACTGAGAAATTCAGCTTCAAAAGTTACATGTCACTTAAGCAAGGAGCTTACCAAGACATGGGGCTCACTTTATTAAAAAGACTTTAAGGACTTGTAGGACATATCAGTAAATTTCTGAGAACGATGGCATATTTTTATTTTTTACAGATTTTTCCACTTCTGACTTCAAATTAAAACTAATTTGTATTGGTTTGTCCAGGGGATTGTAACTTGAAAATTTTCATATCCTATTTGCTTTTTTTTTTTTTTTTTTTTTTTTTTTTTTTTTTTTTTTTTTTTTTTTTTTTGGTCTTTTTGATACAGGGTCTTGCTATGCAGTTCAGGCTGGCCTTGAGCTCACTTTGTAGCCCAGGCTGGTCTTGAACTTGCAATGATCCTCCTGTCTCAGCCTCCTGAGTGCTGGGATTACAGGGTTGTGCCACCATGCCTGGCTCCTATTAGCTTTTATAGTAGCTTATACAGTGTTTAAAATATTTCCTAGGAGATCCATGTTGTCCATTTGTGAACACATTGCAGGCCAATTTACATTTCAGGAACATTCTTCCTGGTTTAGTAAGCTAAAAGTTTTATTTTATTTTTATACTTAGCACTTAATCCCTGTCTCATGTTTAAAATTATCCTAAAGATGTTTTCCCTCTCTCCTGTAGACACTTAGAAGATAACATACAGTGAAACAATAAAAAACTTAAAACATTGTATTGTTTAATTTCTATACTCAGAATTACCTTTCCAGCTTTATTGATGTCAAAATGGATGAGATTATTTTGATCTATGGATATAAATTGTTACAATAGTTTTAAATTTTGGTAATAAACAAGTACCAGTAAAATTGTCTTTATGGTTATTAAAATACATCAAATTATCCAGGAAAAAATTTTCCAAGGAATTAAAAGATTTCTCTATACGTTTAAATCATGTGTGTTATATTTCTGACAAATAGGTACTTTTCCCATAATCCCTTTAAATTAAAGGGCAGAAAAGTTGAGAGCCAGATGGGTTTAAGGACATCTTGTCAAGGGATGGATTTTGCCTAAGTGATTGGATGTTACAGTGTATGGGGAAGATGCAGGAGTTACTGAGCACGTTTTGAAAGTCAGGGGCTATAGATATAGGCGGCTAGAAGGTTTTTCTACCTTTTAATCATTTCCTTATTGACTATTTTTAGTACATCTCAAAGGTTCATCTGTGGGTGCAGGGTGATTTCAGGTGGTAGATGGATGAAAATTTTTATATTAATAGTTATTTTAGTGTGTATAATGAGGTGTTCTTGTAACTAGCAGATCAAACACCTGGTTTCATATTCCTTAAGTGTTATTGTGCAGAATAATAAAGTATTTGTGTTTTCTTAAGGTTGGGGACCCCCAAGAAGGCACATTCACAAAGAAATGAGGATGTGTTGGCGAGGGGTACCAGTGTCATTGAGATGTGTAGGCCAAATGCAGTCACAGAAGTGGACTCAGCCTGGCAGAAGTGTGGAGGAATAGGGCTCGGCGACAGTGTTTCCACTGTCAGAGAAAAGTGAGCACAGTTACCATAATGAGTGACCAGTTGAGAGCTTTGGCGATGGTTAATAGGACCCAGCATATTAAATAGTAAACTGTATGAGTGAGGCTCAAGCTGTGATCCTGAATGATCTTGAGGAGGGTGATCAGGAGTTAGCGCACAGCTACCTTAATGCAAGGTCGTGAATTCTTGCTGTGCTTTTAGACCTTCATTGTTTTTTCAAGACAGAAACGATTGAACACCCAATCCCCAAGAAGAACTAGTGATACCACCACAAGCGTGTATGCCAGTGATTCCTCTATGATTGTTTACTAGGCTTACTGTACACTGTGGAAGGAGAGTACACAATTACTGTCAGACTCAAGGTCCAAGTTGATGTTGATTCTCCGGAACCCGAGTATTCTTGTAGTCTCCCTTTTAGAGTGGGAGCGTATGTGATTCAGATAACAGATGGCATTCTTCCCAAGTCTTACAATAGGTCCACCAAATTCATGGACCTTTCAGTAGGCATCCTCCTACTGCCAGAATAGACAACTGGACTGAATATACGTAGGTGTTGGCAGAACCACTATTTTTTTCTTGACTTGTGGGTTTAAAAATTATCTTAATGGGAAATCCAGGTAGGAATCCCTGAAAGTTCCCCACAGCCTGGCCAAGATAGTAAACTGAAATCATCCTTCTATTCCAGAAAGACTCCAGATACTACTGTTAACTGAAGTCCATACTTCAGTTACTGAGATATACTTAGTAGTTACCTTTTTGTTGTTGCTGTTCCAAGACCCCACCTAGGACACCATACTGCATTTAGTTGTCACATTCCCTTTGAATCCTCCTAGACCAATAGTTTTTTAGGCTCTCCCTGCCTTCAGTGATCTTGACGGTTTTGAGGAGTACTTGTTGGGAATCCAGAGGCGAGGGACCCAGAGATCAGCTGCAGCTGTGGCACTGTAGGCTGCCCGTTCTCCAGAATTGTGGAGGAGACTCCCCTAGGCCTGGCCAAAAAAGGAAGTGGATCTGAGCAGTGCACAAGGAGGCCTGCGGCAAAGGGTGCAGGGATGGCGTATGCTGCCTAGGTCTGCCTTCTCTAGGACTCACACATTCGTTCTCTTGGCTACCAGCAGTGGCTGTTTGGGGTTTGACCTCTGGTGAGTTCCTCTCTGAGAATTGCCACCAACTGATGACAACTGTTTGCCTAAACCTGCTGCTCCCCACCCTCCCAGAGGGGTCCTCCATCTATTGACTAATTAATTGATAGCGGTGTATGAAGGGTCAGCATAGCTCCAGCGCTCCCAATTAGATTAGCAGAGGCCTTTGGTGTACTACATCTCAGTAAAACTCTCCTCAGTCTTGTTTTCCCTCGCTCCTCCACAGTTACTTGGTAATAAACATCTTGTATGACAATCTCCTCGTCCTCAGGGAATCTCTTCCCCAAGGAACCCATTGTGACTATATCTGACTCACAGTTCCCAAGTCTGCACTCATCATTTTCACATTCAGAGCAATTTTATGTTAGTTTTAGTGTAATTAGTCTGGTTTTATTATGATTAATCTTTTGAAATGTCTGTTATTTCACTGGACTCATTTAAAGTGTATTTATCTTTTAATTATTTTTAAACATTTTAATTTTAGATATTATTATTTGCAAATTTATTTAACCGAGTGAAATGGCTAAGTCATTAAGCATCACCTTCCCTGGGAATCAGCTGTTTAAAGGCAGTAACTTTGTAGAAGGACTCAATAGACAACAACAGAAACTCATTTATTTGATTACTTTCAGTGATCAGAGAGGGATCATGGCACAAACCTGGGTTCCTTTCCATGGAATTAATGTGTATATTCATTTCCTTGGATAGTTTTCTAATACTGCTATCACAAGGGAATGTGTAAGTTTAATTGTTGCCTGAGAGGAGGATACTTTCACAATTTCCAGATGATCACTACGCACAGCATGATGGTGGCCACTTGGAAGTTTCTATTTACAATGTTTCAGTGGTGTCATTAACTTCCAGAATACTTTTTCATCTGTCTTGACACACTACAAATGGACACTTGGGTTCTCAGTTTTCAAGTCATGTAATGAGGATTTAACAACACTGAGTTGTGGAGACCTGAGTCTTAGATTGGGTCTCACACTTTGATTGTTTAGTAGCTAAATGAGATTTTCTTTATATCACCTCTCATGTAAGTATTTAGTGAGAATAAACTTTGGAGAGAATGCTATTATAAATACAAAAGTAAATTTACAATATTTAAAACAGCTACAGAAAGAATAAATTTTACTTTTTCAAAAATCAACAACTGTAGTCTTTAGGCAGTAATGTAAACATTTTTGAGAATTAGTAGTGCAAAATGTGTGTAGGTGTAAATGAACTTTATCATGTATTCTAGAAACATAGTTAGTATTTGAAGTATCCTAATCAGGAATCCACTTTCAAAAGATGGCTGTGTAATCATTTCAATTAACTTTATCAAAATTTACACCAGGAAGTTCATTAAGTTGCATCAAGTATGCTAGGAATCAATTTTTGAAATGAGTAGTAGTCAAGTGATTCACTAAGAAGACTGTCTGGTGTTTGTCATCTCAGGAGGAAGGTGTTAAGTATGTGTTAAACCCAGTGATTCTTAGGGCCTACACGCCCACATGTTTTTTTCTACTTCACAGAGCTGCCAGTACACTGTCAGATCTCATTATCAGAATTGGAGTGTCTGCCTAACGATGAAAGTTTTATTCCAACTTTTATTTTTATACTATGGGCCCAAGAAATTATCTGGGGTTACAGGAAGCAAATGTGAAATTTCTAACTAATAAGCATCACATGTTTAGAAGAATGTGGGCTATTACTTGCTTTCATTGGTATATACCATCTGGTTGCAAGTTTATGGCGAAGGAAACATAAGGCTTTCATTTCCTCTTCAAGTTGCAGTAGATCACTGGTGTTTTACTAAATGCTTGGACATTTGCTGAAAGGGCACACATTTGCTTAAGATGAATTTCTAACCTATTTTTAAAATATGCAAGGAATTCAGAAAAATTTTAAGACAAATAAAGAACTATAATTCTAGAACTCTAATGCAATCATTTATAGCAGTTAAGATTTCATTCTTTATTATGGGCATATTTGAAATTTGTGCATATAATTCTATGATTGAAAAATTTAGGTCGAGGATTATAATTCAAATGCTATCAAAAGCCATTAAATAGAGATTATGGATCCTGAGGGCTTATGTACTTCTTGCCTTAATGGGAAGGCTTACTACTCAGTTGCAAATGAGTGGTGACATGCAAAAAGACTCATATTTGCCAGTTTTCTGCTTTTTTGAGTAGAGCCAAACAAGATATTTGTGTAAGTTTTCTCAATTTTAAAGTGTTTGCCACTAAACTAAAAATTTAAAAACATTGTATAAACCAAAAATCTATACAGGAGGCAGCAGTTTAGGAAAATTTTACAGGCCCCAAACATTTTGTAACTAAGTAGCTCCTGAAAACATTTTCATACAAAGGTACATATTTAATTGAGCAGGTGTACACATTTTATAATTTTTGTTTTTTTTTTTTGGTATGGGGAATTGAACTCACGACCTCTTGCTTGTCAGGCAGGCACGCGTTTGGCTGAGTTAAATCCCCGGCTAAATTTTATAATTTTTAATCTATTTTTTACATTTAGGAATCATTTCCAGTTTTTCTCTGTAGTGAACATTTTCATACGTTATTTCTTGTCTTGTGTTTTTAGTGGGATTGTAGAACCAAAGGGAATGAGTATTTCAATCTTTATTTTTATTTTTTAGAGTAACGGGTTGAGCCTAGGGTCTTTGCACTGAGCTACATCTCCAGTCCTTTTATAGTTTTTTTTTTTTTAATGTTGAGACAGATAGGGTCTAGTTATGTCGCTAAAGTGCCTGGGTTGAGCTCAAACTTTTCTATTTTCTGCCTCAGCCTCCCAGAGTGTTAAATCATTTTTTATGTTCATCATCAAGTATTCTCCAAAAGGCTTGCAGCAATTTATGCTATCACCTAGCAGTGATGCATGAGAGTATAATTTCACATCTTTTTCATCATGGGAAAATATATGAGTTTAAAAATGGGCAAGGAAAAAATGTTTAGTCCTTTCTGATGTAGCTTCTGATTTAATTTGCATTTCTTGCTTATTAGGTTGAACATTATTCTGTATGCTTGTTTACTAGTTTTATTTCCTCTATGGTTTGTCTGTGTTTCTTTTGTCCTTTGTCTATAGGTTGCACCCCTACTCTGAAATTTCAATAATGTCAATCTATGCAGCAGTCAGGTATAAATAAACATCAACACCTGCTTCATGCTCACAACATCTGTTTTATGGGGACTTTCTTTACTACTTGTCAGCTTTTATCCTTGGGTCTTTGACTGTCACACATGGTAGCACTCAGAGACAAAAGAAGACTCAGCATCATCTTTAAATAACCTTTGCTGCTGGCTAAGTCTCTTTAGTTCGTGTTGTGGAATATAATTCTCAATGGTTATGACTGCTCAAGTTTCACATTTACATTTCATGACAAGTGACTGAATTATTTATGAATTATTTTTGAGTATACAAGTCTTAACACCATGATATTGGGTGTGGCACCAGTTCCCAGATTTGAGGTTCTACAGTCAAAATCCCAGAGCTCAAATAGATCTTACAAATCATCTAATCCAAACCACTCATTTTGCTAATGTGAACACTGAGTTCAGACTACCTCTCCAAAGTCACTTAACTGATAAGGAATTGCAACATGGTCTACTAGCTATGAGACTAGAGTCTTTGATCTCTAGTTTTATTTTCTTCCCATTTCACCATGTTTTCTTCCCCTGGTGCTGCTTGTCATTGTTACCTTTTGCAATATAATTTGACCCTGATATATCATAATTCAAGTAATGAATGGCTGTATTTCTGTTACATTCATGTCAGAAATCTGTTACAGGAAAATAGTGGCTCCAGCAAGTGATCCCTGGGTAAATGAGGAACCCAAAGCTTTCAGAAAGAGTTTAAAGGGTGAGACAAGGCTGGAGAAATTTTGTTTTGTGACTGTTCTTGAAACTTTATGGTAACCTCTAAGCTGACCTATTTTGAGATATACAGTTTGACACACAAGAATAAGGTTAAAAGAGATTTAATTGAGGAGTCCGGCATGGGACCTGTCCAGCGACTCCAAGCAGTGGTGCAGCTTCAGCAGTGGGCTGTGTGGGAGCTGATTGTGTGCTGGGACATCTCCACCTAGTCCTGAGGCTCTGGGTTGTCACGTGCAACCTGGTAGGGCCCCTCCCAACCTTCCCAACCCATTGGGAGATTTGTAACAGCCCAGGAGTCCCACCTGGGACCCACCAGGTGACTCCAAGCAAAGATGCAGCTTTGGCAGTGGGTGCATGAGAGCTGACAGTGTGCAAAGCGAATTTCACCTAGCTGCCCAGTCTCAGAACCCCACGAGCAACCTTGTGGGACCCTGCCGAGCAACTTCGAGCAGCCAGAGAGCCTTGCCATACAAAGTGAGGTGTGCTGAAGTTCTGCCCAGCATACTCCCCCAGTTTAGGGAGACTTCTAGTGCCCGTAGGGATCTGGTAAGGCCTGGCTAATGATCCCCTGTCCACTGGGGAAACACCCTGCAGTGCAGACAACCATACTCAACCCAGGAAACAACTGAGACTTTGCATTCACCTGCCACAGGGGAATACAGGAAAATGACAAAACAAAAGGGCAAAATCCAATCTCACACATCCAGCCCATCTCAAACAAGTCTAAGAGACATGGATATAGAAGAAAGTATAAGGAATACAACTGAAACTTCTGAAAAGATAGCAACAGAGGTGAAGAAACAACTCCATGAAGCTGTAAAGGAACTCAGAAATAATCTCACAGGTAAAACAAGAAATGATAAATGTAATGAAAGAAATGCTGAACACATCTAAAGAAGACATAGTTAAAAAAATAGAGGAGCACTGAAAAATGATGGAAACTTCGAATGAACAATACAAGAAAGAATTAGAATCAACGAAACGGATTCAAAGAGATATCCAGGAAATGAAAAATTCCATTGAAAGCTGGCAAAGCTGTCTCAGTGAATGTGAAGATAGACTCTCAGACCTTGAAGACAAGATGGCAGCTAGTGAACGAGAAAGGAAAGATCTTTTAAAAATAACAAGGAATCAGGAAATAACAATTCAACAGTTGCAAGATAATGCAAAGAAAAACAATATAAGATTGATAGGTGTGAATGAAAAAGGAGACAATACAAAGGATATAAAAAAGACTATTTACAGAAATAATAGCCAAAAATTTCCCAAACATGAGAAAGGAAACTGACATACACATAAGTGAAGCATATAGAACT
>RJWT010023839.1:0-16670 GCA_004365215.1 Cuniculus paca | reverse complement strand
GGTAGGCAGGAAAGTACTCTGAAGGAAAAAGTCGTTTTAACCAATTAAGAAGTCCCTGAAGCATATGCATGTTATTAGCCATCATTATGGTGTAGATTTAAAATGCCCCTGCCTCAAGCCCATCAATGTTGTTGCCATGGGAGACTAATTGCTTTGTGGAATTTAGATATAAAGTCAACCCACAATCTTTGGGTATCCTGTATGACAGTTAATAGAGTGGAGTGACTCTAAGTTATTCAGAAGTCTGTGTGTGCTATTGTGCTTCTCAGAGTTTTCTGGACCTGGTAGCTGTGTTTACACCATCTGTAACCTTGAGTTTACCAAGTTATTCTTATAAATTGGAGTTCATGTGGGTGAAAGGTATGGTTGGGTCTCAAATTATGTGATATCTAACCAGACTTACAAGGTGATAGCTGTCAGAACAACTTATGCTGTGGTAGGAAACACAGGCAGCCACAATAAACTAAGAACTACATCTTAACTCTTAATTAAGAACTTGTCACATCATAGTATCCGATATCAATAGCTCCACTGTAACTCAAAGCACTGTGGCAACATTACTGTTAAGAGTTGTACATAAGCAAAAGTTCAATAGGCTACTGGTACAAAAGTTTAAAAAGAAAAACACAAACAAAACCAAGAGGAACAAAATGAACCCAGTTTTCTATAAAAGTTTAGAACCCAAAAATACAGTTTTCAACAGTAACACCAAATTTTGCTAAAGGCCAAGAAAATCAGTTTATAAAATGATTTTAGGTATTGTTAAAGATGAGGTCTCACTTGGTAGTCCTGGCTGGCCTTGAGTTAACAGTGTATGCTAAACTGGCCTTGAACTTAACCATCTTCCTGACTCAGCCTTCTTTATTGCTCCAACTCTTTTTATTTGTAGGGTTATTTGAAGGATACTTCCATTCCACAATCTTTCTTGGAATTTTACTTCATCCACAATTTTAGTTTTGTCAGAAAAATGCATGTGAAAGAAGAATTAAAAACTTGGATTGTGAAATACTTAGAATAGCCATGATTAAATATTTGATGACAATTCACGATTGAAAAAACAATTTAATTATTTCTATGGCACGCAATAATTTAACCCTATAGTTAATGCTGATAATATGTACCAAGATACATCAGATTTCTACAATTTTGGAACATATATCAATAATACATTTATACTAAAAATAAGCCTATTATATATCTTGCATTTTGAGGGACACTTTGGAAATCCTAAAATTAGTTGTAGACCCAAAATACTTAATTTAATTTAATTTAATTTAATTTAATTTAATTTATTTGAGACAGAGTCTTGCTGTGTAATTCAGACTGACTTTGAACTCACCATGTAGTCAAGGCTGGCCTCAAACTCATGACAATCCTCTTGCCTCAGTCTCCTGAATGCTGGAATTACAGGTATGTGCACCGTACACAGCTTAAAATAATTAATTTTAGAATTTTAAAACCACATCAAAGATTTAAAATGGCTAAATAAGATCATTATGAAATAAAACAAGGATGATAAAAATATTTTAAGACAAAAATTCTTTTAGTAAAGTTATCTAAAAAGTGAGAAAAATTTCCTACAATTTGTTATTAAGAGCAGTTCAGTGTTACAAGTATTAGCTTTTGAGTGGTGACCAGATGGCTTTGGGTTTAGTAAGAGGATTTGGGTCACATGTTCATATGGTTAAATTAAAGATTTTCTTTCATGAAATTTATGTAGTTGAGTACCAAAATTTTTAGGTGAAATATGTTCCATGTAGCTTAGTTTCTAAAACCTCTTTTGACTTTTTTCCCATTTCTAAATCTCAAATCTAGGAATTGATTTAGATATTTACATTTCAGCTAGGACAGGTTGAAATAACAAATCTCAAGGGAATTTTAATAACAAAATCACTTTAGTCCAAGAAAAGACTTGGCAGAAGAAAAAAATTGGAGAGCTGAAAAATCTTCAAATATTCACCATATAATTGCAATGTAAAGTTTATCCTCAAGATGTTTACAGGAAATTTTTTAATTGGGCCTGTCGATCAAACAAATGATTAAACTAGATTTGTAGAACCAAAAGTGATTTCACCAGATGAGGCCATAAGATGTTGCCATGAACTTAATTCTGTTGAATAGTGTAGGATAATTCCCTGTCAAACAGGAGTGAAATAGTTCTGGGAATCACTACCAAAGCTCTATCTAGGAATTCCAGGGGCAGTTTACCTTGAAAGGTTTGAACTAAATTCTTCCCAATGATGTTTCCAGGATCTACCCGACCCCCCTTTATTTGGTTGTCTAATAAGCATTTATTACTACTGGAAAAATAATACTAATGCAACTACTAATAAAGGCCTCCAGTCAACCTGGTGAATCCTCTCCACAAAATGGAGAATGAGAACACTTTATAATCAGACAAGCCTCAAGTCAGACTGTATGTGCATCATTTGCCATCTACCAAAGGTATTGCAAAAATAAGTAGAAATCTTACCCTTTTATATGGCTAGGAGGGTACACACACATTAATTGTCTTCTTTTAAAAACCATTTCCCTCTTGGTTCTAAAGAATACTAGGACCCAAAAGTATTACAAAAGCATGTTTTACTCATGAATTCAATGTTGCAAGTTATCCAATTTTAGAGAATGAAACGCAATAAGCTGTATAGAAGGATTTACTTAACATTTCCCATGGCTTCAAAATTTAGAGATGGCTTATCAAGATCATATACTAGTATTAGTCAGCTTCCCTGTGGCTGAGTTATGATACATGACACCCACGACTTAAAAAAGGAGGGGTTTAATTTGACTCATGGTTTCAGAAGAGTCAGTTCATGGTCATCTGACTCCAATGAAGAAGCATACGGCTGAAGGGGATGGTGGAGCAAAGATGCTTTGCATCTTTGGCACTGGGAAGCAGAGAGCAATGGTCAAAGGACCAAAAATTCATGACCCAAAGTCATGCTTCCATGAGCACCCAGACACACCCAGAGGTATGTTTCACTAATCAACTAGGCATTTCTCAATCCAATGAAGTTGACACATCAGGATTAATGTCACAATCTTTGTTACACTTATTTATGTGCTGCACCTAGAATCAGATCTCGGAATCCTGACAATGAGGACTAAACCAAGGTTTCCTTTTCATTGTGTTTTTCTCATTGCCCAAGATATCTAATTTAGCATACAACAAAACCCAGTTAAGAATATAAAATATTCTTCATCGGGAGAAACATGAAGATAAGTCATCGTTAGTCAAACTTTCTCATTTCTCCAAATACTTGCAAATTGAGGTGCCATAATTATCAAGTATAAAACCAGTTAGACAAGCAAATGGTGATTCTCCCTACACATTTTGTCCTTTCTGGATTTTTTTTTGTTTCCCATTTTAATGGAAGCATCTTTTTTCCCTTGAAGATTGCAATCTTCTATATTAACTGATGGGATGTATGTGTATGTTTTGGATTGATTTATGTGCTGCTTATGGGAGTAGAGTCTTTAATTTCACCTGGAAGTTGGTTTCTCCCACTATATTGAGTTTATTTTACACATTTTATGGAAGATGCTAGAGCTCGAGACTCTTCTTATGTGTGCTTTCCAAGATGAGCTGTGAAAGTTTCTTCTGATTCATGAATGAGATATATTATTTTGGGATCTTCCCTATGAGGGCACTATATATCCCAGAGAGTTAATATCGACACCTCCACAAGACAATTAATTGCTGAATTGTACCCTTTCAGTGATGGAAGGCAAGATATTTCTTATATTTAGAGTTTTTATGATCAAACACTAATAGAATTTCGTTTAAAAAAGGGTGCAAGGTTGTAAGAAGTTGGAGAGAAGAAGAATAAACAAAAAGACAAATTTATTTTATTTATTTAATTTTAAATTTAGATAATGGAGAACCGGGTGTGAAAAAGGACAAAGTTAGCAAACAAATGCAGGCAGATATTCTGGGAGAACAACATTGTATCCAAATACCAACAATCAGCTCAGAATAAAGCAAAGGACTATCAGCCAAACCAGAAGGATGTGTGGGTCACTGGAAAGACTTGCCAACATCTTCTCAAGAGACGATACAGTCAGAGGGCAGAAAGGCACCAAAGTGGCATCTGACAATGATCTAGGTGACTTTTTGGAGCCCCACATTGGATGCCAAAATTGTTGGTGCAAAATAACTTTTAAACAAAGGAAACAAGAAATAGTTTATTCTGATGTAAGTAACAGTGACTAAGACCCAAGAACTTTGACTCAAAATACATT
Source organism: Cuniculus paca (assembly GCA_004365215.1). Classification (NCBI taxonomy): domain Eukaryota; kingdom Metazoa; phylum Chordata; class Mammalia; order Rodentia; family Cuniculidae; genus Cuniculus; species Cuniculus paca. The sequence continues at coordinate 12,428 of RJWT010023839.1, read as the reverse complement.
GAATTATGTGCTCTGAAGTGGAAGGGGTCCCACTCACTTGTACTGCCAAAGAATAAGGTTAAGTCATAAATCAATATATTCGACAAATACATTGTTGGAGGCACTAGGTAGGTAGGCTACAGCAAAGTGGGGAAATTCTTCCTATAGTTTTCAGATATTATAGCATCCTTAGCTTTAAGATTGGTGCAGGCTAGTGGTCTGCTTTTTGTCAGACATTAAACTTAACAATAGATTCTGAAGGGTTGACCTCATAGTCATGAGAATACTAGGTCAGATACAAAGGTTAAAATCTAATGTCTATTTTTATGATAGCCCAAGACAGTTTTGGCTCTCAACCTACAACATTCCATTTTTCCACAATCATCGTATTTTACTCAGCCAACTTCAGGCATTCTGCATGATCTTTAATATATATACTGCTTCTTTGGAGAACGTTAGCTTTACAATTTCGGTGTGTTCATTTATAAAAAGTGTTTTGCGTTGAAGCAGTCCTTCAGATTTACAGAAAAAATAGCAACAGTACAAAGAACTTTCCCTCCGTTCTTGATGCCCTATTATCCTTGGATGCTTCAGTGTCTTATTTCCTACTAGTGAGGACACTTTCCGAAAGAGCCACAATAAAACCGTCAAAATCAAGAAATTCACATTCAGACATTACCACCATCTAATCCTGAAACACCACTACAGTTTCATGATTTGAAAAACGTCCTTTAGAGCAAAAGAACCCATGTCAAAGCTACACATTACACTCAGTTGTCTTGTGTAACATTTTACTCTTCTTCAACATTTCCTCTTTCCTTGACTTTCACGATCATAAAAATTATAGGGCAGTGATTTTGTAGAACATACTCAATGTGTATTTATCTTATGTCTTATATTGGCCAGCGTCAGTTTATATATCTTCAGCAGGAATATCACCATGTCTGCATAGGGTTCTCACTGTAATTTCTTGTTTCAGTGTCCATATGCTTATTTCTCAACAGCTGTGAGAAATGTATATCCAAACATTGTCAATACATTGACCTATTCTCTTAACTTCTCTGCATGCAAAAAATCTGCTTCCACCTGAGGATGCTCTGCTTGTATCATTTAGGGATGGATACACAGGTGCCATCCTCCTGCTGCTTGTGAGTGATACTATTTGCTGGGCTGTACCATATACATAGAGACCCTCCTCACTCTATGTGCCTCAGACGCCCTGCACTTGGGCATGAAGTGATGTCAAGAATCAAGCAATTGATTGATTGTATCAGACCAGAATATTAAAATAATTATCTAGCAAAACAAGCTATGGCTAGTTTTTTGAAAAACTATTAAGCTTTCAGTAAATTATATGGTTATAAAATATTTGCCTTTTTTTAAACAGAGAACTGGACTCTACTATGAACATGATTTAGATTTTATTGAGATTCATATTTGTAATAAATTGTTGGACCATTTAGTGTTCAGTGTAAGTAGAAGTTACTGAACCATTGGAAGAAAATAGTATGATTATACATTTGAAAGCAGGTATTTTTGAAGTAATTATAATGTGTTCTAAAGAAGTGGAAGATAAAGCCACCACTTATTTTTTGAAAAGTAAGATCATGTTCACATTTTGTTTTTCAGTTTAGTAAACTAATTTGTATCTTAGAAATAGGGGTAGAATTTCAAAGAGTTAAACTAAAACATGAAGGAATAGAAAAGATTGTAGAATACTAAATGAATAAAAATAATATAGGGAAGAAAGAAGTATGACATTATGTGTAATTATATTTTAAATGAATTACCATTTCTATTTTATTAAATAATATTTATTAACATTTATAACTATAATTTATTTTATTACAATACACGAGCATTGCTTCAGTTCTTTTGGCTTAAATTTCACACGTATTAACATATTTTAGCACCTAGCATAGTGCCGTGCACATATAGACACTTAATGTTTCTGGACTTTTGATAAAGGTACAATACATAGCACCATTCAGTAGTTATGCAGCTTCCTGAAGGCTGAAACTTGAAAATATGTGGCAGAAGCTTGCTCCCTTTCCACAAAAACTCAGTTTTAAAATGCTATAAAGGTGTGAAACCTGGAAGTGTTTTTAAGTATAAAGTTAGTTGATGCATGACATGAATTAGAAGAAATACAATCATTTTCTAAAATTAGTATCACTTTTTACTGAAGTTTAAACGGAGGATGTAAATATGATAGCACAGCACAAGAAACCGTCTAACCTGATGTGTGTCATGACTATTGGGAAAAAAATGAGTCTGCAGAAAGAGGAGAACCCTGAGGGCCTTCCCATGGGTCAGGAAATGCAGTACCCAGGATGTAAACTTCAGAGCCATCCGTCAGTGAGACAGAGTGGAGGTTCGTCTTGGCATTCTGTCTGGGCCTATGGTGTTCTTCAGTGGACAAATTCTGTGATGCTGCGAGTTCGTGACCAAGAATTCAGTGTTGCATGGAAAGGAAAACAATAGGAACAAAAATGCTCAAATAACAAGCCATTTTCAGTAGTGTTCTACCAAGTCCTTATAGGACAAGCTCTGGTTTGTGGTCAGTGAAGAATTCTTATTTCTCCTCTGGGTGTTTTGTTCAGTTTCTAACCAACCGAACTATCTTTGAATTAAAAAGGGCATATAGGCAGTCGTGTATCCTTCTTAAGACTTTAAACAAAAATGGATATTAAAAGTGCTATTGAAAAGGGGAGGAAGAAAGAAGGATTTAGAAAAAGACAAATCCACCCACTTTTCTATATGCCATGTGTCAGTTTTTAAGATAAGGCCCTTCTTTTTCCCTCCCCACAGACACTGAAATGTAGGAATCTACTGGAATGTGAGATGACTGAGTTCATTTGTCTTTAAAAATCTTCACAATAAGCCTTGTTGGTTTCAGGTTGTAAAAGGATAGAAAAAGCTAGTTTCAAGCAGTAGAGAACCTGGGACCTACTCTTCACCACTCTTAGTGACGTAAGAGCTGGCCACAAACAGGACGAACAGAATTTATTGAGACCAAGAGAAGTACTGTGTTTAGTAACTAAATAGCTACACACGTGTTTTACTTTTGTTGTGCATATAAGGGACTTAGTACACTGTACCCAGCGGGAGTGAGAACTAAGTCATGAGTGTCTATTATGTGCCAAGTACTATGGTAGATATTTTACTTAAATTATTTCTTCAACTTTACAATGCCTTTTAAGTTATTACAGAGTGTACCAATGGAATTTTCACAGGTTTTTGGTGAGCAGTAAATGAAATAAAATAGGTAGTACCTGGTACATTAAATTCTCACAATGACCCTGTAAGTTTTAGTAAGATTAAAGCAACCTGGTCTGTGTCACACAACTTATATGTAGTCAGGTAACACTGATTTCATGGCTCTTCTGCTGCCTCTGAGTGACTATGAAAGAGTGTTCTGTAGATAATTATCTACTATGCATGTAATAGGACTGATCTGGGGCCAGAAATTCCAAGCAAAAGTGCATTATTGTTAAACTCTGTTTTGAAAACAATTTATAGTTACTTGGAGGAGTGTAAATTTATATCTATTTTATTTTTGAAGTACAATGCTTTGCTAATTGCTTAATTTCCTCTTTGCAAGATGCATGCTGCATGTAGTTGTTTCCCACTGAAAAGATACTTCTAAGTAAATATGTAAGATTAACTTTGAGGAAACTTGGTACCTCCAACCTTGTTTAAGGAAATAAATGGAACACCTTTTGGGGAATTTTACGATCTCGTGATGGTAAATTTAATTTCTCTGAGGCTTCACATGTGGAATCATTTAGATGATTTTGATCTGATACATAGTCAGAAATGTAAGTGGAATTTAATATACATAGGGGTGTCAGGGCTGTGATTTTTAGTCTTCACATTTACTCATAATACTTTTGGATGCAGGGCATGCACAAATAGGAGGTGAAACTATACAGAATTTAAGAATGAAAAGTATTGAGGCAGAAAAATAAGGTGAACTCTACTAAGGTTAAGTAGTTGACCTTTGTAAAAAGTTGGAATAGAAAGAATTTTCATCAGAGCAAGAGAATATTAAATGGAGAAAATGTTAATGTAAGAAGAAAAATAATTATATTGAATTTAGTCTTCAAATGAAATGTACAAATTTTGATTGCTGTTAGTATTTATATTACAAAGAGGTAAAGAGTCTCTTTAAATGATCATTGACAGTCTGTATGATTCTCCCAGTTTGTCAGGAGGAAAGATGAAAAAGATTTTGCTATGTACAACATTTAAAGGCTAATTTTTCAAATGTAGGGTGTGTGTGTGTGTGTTTGTGTGTGTGTGAGAGAGACAGAGAGAAGAAAATGGAGTAGGAATGCAAAAATGTTTTAATTAACTCCCTTCACTAACTCTTATATCAAACTAACCAGTAAGCAATGGCTTATTGTCATGTTTGTCTAGTTAATGTCTTTTTGTTTATAGCATTGTCAGCAATAATATGGTGCTATATGACTTTTTTATTTAGTTATAATTTACTTTTGCCTACTCTCAACAGATGCCAAAGTGTTGTAGTCAGGGGTTAGAAGGAGAACAATTACATACCAGACACAGAATTTATAATACTATTTTATGATGGTCACCCAGGGTTAAATACAAGAAAGTACAGGAAATCTGTCCACAACACTAAAGACCTAGAAAATCTAGCCGAGGGCCTGGATCCCCCAGTAATGTCCTGCTGAGTCCAGCTGAAGACCTAGAGCCCATGACAGTGCCTCCCATGAGTCCAACTGGAGGTCTAGAGCCCACGACTCATGCCACAAGGATTCATGCGAGTCTGTTTTACGGATCTGTGCTGGGAAGGCCCAAAGGTCAGTGGTGGAAGTTAGAAAGTCTATGCCAGCGGGATGAAGGATCTGTGCCAGTAGGTTGAGGGTTTCACCCTGGAGTCAAGAAGTGACGCTCAAAATAAGGACCAGGGTTCCTCTGAAAAGTACCGCAGTCATCCTCAGTGACAATGAGGTCCTGAGCTCCTCTGACTATGAGAACAGTCGAGCACATGTCAGGAAGCCAGCGTGGCAACTCCTGGAGATTAAATAGCAAACATCTTCCCCTCTGGAGCCAGGAAGCGATGCTCAACGTAAGGACCAGAGCTCCTCCAAAGTGAACCGCAGCCACTCTCAGTGACAAGGTCCCGAAATCCTCCGATGATAATGGCCAAATTCCTATCAGGGAAGCCAGCATGACAAGCTCCTCCGGGAGAACCAACAGCTCCAAACTACAACACTTAGGAAAACCCACAGTGCTATGTTTTTCCTTTCCATGCCTCCTTTTATGCTGGCAACTTTCCTCAGGTGGGCCACCTCAGCACCGTGCTGATTCAGTTCAGCCCGTGTTAAGTTGACGACCAGTTTTTAATCCATCACATAAAGTTACACTTTTTAAGGGCTTAAATTCTTTGCACACATTATTACATTAAATACACATAATATTTTTCACCAATAACATGTATTAAAAAGGAATAAAACGACAACAAAAATAAAGGTCGTGGGTCAGCAAGAAAACTTTCCAGTTTTCTATCTTTGTATTACTAGGAAAAACCATGGTAATTCCTTTTATTTGTAATTTAAAAAACAAAACAAAGTCTTCGCTTTCATATTTTATTTTTGAGGCATCAGGGTAAAAAGGAGAAGCAGCTTTAAATGAATTTAAGGGAAAAAAAGGAATTGCTTATTTCGAGGAAAAGACTTTAAAGATTATTAAAATGCCTCTGTAGAAATCAAGTAGTTCTTACAAAATTATAGTTATTTGTGTATAAAAATTGGAAACATATGAATTACATTTTACATAGAATGCACGTGACTTTAAAAAGTCAAATGTGAAAAGGTACTGGAGAAGCTTACTTGGTGTTTGGTAAAACACAAAACATGTTTTGGGGTTTGGTAAAGCCACAGATATTTGAGAAATATTTTGAAATAATCACCAAACCCAAAATGTTCCTAAGTTAGCCCATTCCATAGAATCTTTTTATTGTGATGATTGATCATTTATTTTCTCTTACTAAAGAAAAAATTCCACTTTTAACAAATTCAAGGAAGATCGAATTTTCTTTTTTCCAGTAATTTGGTGTAATTTGAAAAACCAATAATTTAACAGGCATGTTGTTTGCTTGTTTTTAAAAAATCTGCAGCATCACTCTCATTACAGTCGAGTTACAATGTTCAGAAATTGGCCTCTCTCCATTCATAGCTCATATTTCCTTTTAGTTTGAAGAGAATTGGAGAGCACATCTCATCCATCTGTTGTTCTTTCTCTTGCTCGCCCATCTCTTCCTCCTTTTTCTTCTCCTTCCTTTGTATTTAATTGTTTTTTTAAAGTATATCTTCATAGTAGTGCTTGATTTCGTGTTGGGAATTACAAACTAGGCAAATATCAAGCATAGTCTCCTTCCATTTAATCTATTTAAATCCACTTCTGTGGAGACTCTGAAATATCCTCTCATTAAAGTTTTCCGTGTGGGTGTCCAGTACTACTTGGGGAGATGAGCATTGGAAATATCTTGAATTATTTAATTATAGTTGTGTACATTACTTTGTTGCTGAAGAAAAATGGTGGCCTGATCAATTTTATGTTAATTACTTGTGGCCAGGGAGCCAGAGTCATCGTGGTATCAGACAGTTGGTGTCTTCTCACCCAACATCCAGGCTTTGTATCTTGAACAAAGAATTAAGCAAGGCACACAGAAGTAGTAAGAAAGCTAGAAATTTATTAAATGGAAGGTACACTCCACAGAAGGCGGGTGAGCAGATGAGAAAACTCAAGAGTGAATTTGACTCGGAGAAACTCCACCTGTTTTTAGGTTTGAGGTTAAAGTACACTCGGGAGGGTTCCACGTGGGCAGGATCTCGAGATGGCAACTGCTACTAATGAAAGTATGCCCTCAAAAACAGACAGTGGACATCTCAGAGGAAGTACAAACAGGCAATAAAAATACAGGAAAAAAGTATTCAACATCACTGGCCATTTGAGAAATGCAAATTAAAACAAGCCTGAGATTCCATCTCACTCTAGAAAGAGTGGCTATCATTAAGAAATCAACCAATACAAAATACTGGGGAGGCTGTGGGGAGAAAGAAACCCTTCTCCACTGATGGTGGGAGTGTAGACTGGTGCAACCACTACAGAAATCAGTATACAGATTTCTCAAAAGATTAAAAGTAGAAAGAAATTGCATTTGTTGAAACAGCTATTCTCCTTTTAGGCAGGTATCTTCCCAAAAGAGTTAAAGACATCATAGTACAGTGATTTATGCATACCCATGTTTATAGAAGTTCAGTTCAAAATAGCTAAATCTTGAAAACAGCCTATATGTCCTTCAATAGATGAATGGATTAAAAATGTGATATTTGTACACAATGCAGTACTTTCTGCCATAAAAAGGATAAATTTGAGTCATTTACAGGAGAAATATATATATATAGTGGTACTGTGGTTTACAAACTTATGATTTTGGGGGAAGAAGGCTATGTTAGTGTTTGTGTGAGGAAGATGGCTATGGTTGTGTTTATTAACCATTGTGGAGTTTGCAAATGGAAGCAAAATTTTGCCATACAATTTCATTTGTGAATCTAATTGTTTGCAAACAGAAGCACTCATGAACCAAGATATTACTGTATATAAAGTATGAAATAAAAGACAGATAATAGGAAAAAAGCAAAATAAGGTATCATAATTCAGTGTGGACAATTCATCTAGAAGTGTACCTTGACTTAGTACAACTGTCTTGCATGTTTAATATGCTCTTTGACCTACTAGTCTGTTTTTCAATCTGTGTATATAATTAGCTTTATAAGGTCTGATAAATAAATGACTTGATGCTAGAAAAATAAAAAGGAAGTGAAGGGAGGAGCAAAAGGGGACTGAAATATGTTATGTACTTGTACCAATCTCCTATAGTGAATGTAATCATTGTATACCATGAATGTATATTAATAGACGTAAAAAAAAAACCTATTCGCACTTCACACTTGGTCAAATCTATTAGAACAGTCTTTCTAAATTCGATTGACTAGCAGATACTTCTTTGTATTAGCTACTCTACTGTCTTATAAATAGATTGCTCCAATTAACTTGACAAATATTGATCAGAACTCTTCTTCGAAAGTTGTATAAAACAGCAGAAATCAAATACCCGAAATCAGAGTTGGCAACTGCAATGTGTTCCAGGTTGGCTTCTCTTGTTTTCCTAGAATTTGGGTGTGTTTAGGGCTGGTAGCTAACTGTCTTCTCCCCTGCCCCCATCAAGTCAGTCCCCCGCATTGTGAGGGGGAGTTGGTGGACTCATGTGGATGTAGGCAGAAACAGCAGGGCTGTGGAAGCCTGACAGAGGGGCCCAGAAGAGCAATGCTAGCGATATTACAGTGACCCTGGGGGTACTCTGTGTTACTCTGAAGCAGTTAAAGCACGTGGTCCTCAGGTTCATACCAAATGTTAAGGAAGTGTGGTAAGGGGCAGGGGTGTGTTTTCAGGCTCCTGTTAGGATGTTAAGGAAATATGGTGAGAGCAGGATGTGCTTGTGGCCCTCAAGAGTCAGAAGGACCTTGTCTGTTGTGCCTCTAAGGCCAGGATGTTTTCCACTTCATCTCCTGCCTCTGTACTTCACGTTCATGCCACTGGCCGCTGATCTTTCATCATGTGAGTGGGATTCCTGTGGACCTGAGGAATGGTGGTACTCAGAGAAAAAGGGCCGGGTGATAAGTCACTCACCCTAAAACTTCTCGCATTTAACTTTTAATTCTCTCATTAAAGCAAATTGAACTATTTCTTGTTTATATTTATTTGTTTGAAAGAATAGACTTTAATGTAGGTGTTATTAAATATTACAACAGATTGGTAGGAGAAGGGTAGAGAGGAAGATGTACACTGCTGCCTTCTGTGTCACATTTTTGTGTAATTACACAGACTACCTAAAAAAATCTCATGAGGAAATTTTGTGCATGCTTGAATACTTCTCATTGGAATATTCTGATACTGTTGTTGAAGAAGGACATTTATTATTCATTCAGTTCCTTGAATAAACAGTTAATTGAATGCCTAGACAGTGTGCTAGAAGCCCACAGTTCATTTAAGAGGACCAATGTTAAAAATATTATACTGCATTGTGCTAAGTACAGTAACAGAAGTATGTTCTAGAAACAATGGTGGCTTAAAGAGTGGAAAAATGTGATAATTTTCTGTGGATCCATGGAAGCCACAGAGAATGTAAAAGAATTCTGCTAGGAAAAGAAAGAAAAAAAGAGTACCTTAGGCAAAAGAAATATGATCCGAGGCCTGGATTTGAGACAATAGTGAAGAAATTCCAGACAAAAGCCTGAGTCTAAGAAGTTCATTACCGTTCTCTCTCTGTCTGTCTGTCGCCCTCTCTCTCCCTCTCTCTCCCCTCCTATCTTGGCTAGATTAGTATTTGTCCCTCTATACCCTTACAGGATGACTTTATACAGTCTCCGGTGTTGTTCAGCAATCACCTCCTGTTTCTCTAGTCTACTCTCTCTTCTGCCCTTCTGGACAATTGTTTAATTACTTTCCTTCCTCAGATTTTTCACATTTTTTTTCATTGTGCCTTCCGGCAAATGATGCTGCTTTCTACCTTACTAAGAAGTTAGAAGCCTTCTTCAGAGAACTTCCCCGCTCTCATCTCCCTCTTATCAAAATATCTGTCTCTTTTGAGCCTGTGTCTTTGGTGATTGCCTCCTTATCTTTAGAATAAGACAGCTTGAAATAACTATGCTTCTGAGGCTTGTTTTCTTTTGCTTTATGAACCCGTCCTGGTCATGCTTTTGTTCTTATCAGCTCACCTAAACTGCTCTTGTCAAGGTTCCCAACAACTGCCAGAGTGTTAAATTTAAGTCATTTCTCAGTCCTTGTCTTTCTTGACTCATTAGTACTATGTGATATAGCTGATCCTCTCCTCCTGAAGCACAGAATTGACTTCTACCTTCTTCGCCTTCTCCTTCTTCTTCGTACTGGGAATCGAACTCAGGACCTTGCACCTGCCAGGCAGGTGCTGTGCAACAGAGCTATATCCTCAGCCCACAGTTGAGTTCCAGAATGTCTTGCTCACCAAGTACCCCCTTCCCTGGCCTCTTGTAAGTCCCTTTCAGCTGGCTCCTCTTCATTCTCTCAAATTGTAATTGTGGGAAACTGCCGGGCTCAGTCCTTGGGCCTCCTTTTGAACTAAACTTGCCTCCATGGTGATCATATCTGGTTTTATGGATTTAAGCACCTGCTATATAGCTATATATTCTTATGTATAGTATATTTCCTGTAGCATCATGAAATTTTTTTTAAAAATAGGATTTGATGATATTTTATTTGGAGTATTTGGTGTTTGTTTTCTATTGATCTTTCCTATTCTGTGTTTCTTTTTCTCTTTTTTGCTCTCTGAAAAAAGTGAACTAAGCATTTAAAATTTATTTTATTTCTTCTTGAGTTATCTTGTTAGTTACCCATGTTTTTACTACAGTGTTGGTAGTTACTCTATCCTATACATCCTTTATTTACTAAAATCTAATATTATTACTTACGTCATTTTCTGGATGTTACAACATGTTAATTGTATAGACTCACCTCTTTCTTTTGTGCACGCTGACATTGTTGGTTTTACCATTAAAGTGTAATATGAACATTGTTGTGCATTTTTGGACTTATTATGCTAAATTCTCTGACATGGAAGTGAGAGATAAGGGTACAAATATTTACAAGGCCGATTGGGACATATTAGGTAATTTAAAATTTTCATTTTAATCTTGAGAGTCTATAAAATTTTAGACCCATGAGACTTCCCTTGTCAAAGGTTACACAGCTAATTATGAGCTGAGTTATTTCTAAATGCATCATCCAGAAGAATGTGGATTGACACAAATCTTTATAATAAGAACGAACTCAGAAGAGGGAGAAGTGCATTCTTTCTCCAATCATTTTGACTTTTGAAATGCATTTTCAATGATTTTTATTCTATTTTATTCATTCATTACACATAAATGTCTGGATAAATCATAAGCTCACTAAGACAGCATCAATTTATGTGTATACTTATTCTGTATCTAACCAATTTATTATCGGTTTTAGTTTTTTATTGATTATCTTAATCTTAGATTTTCTATGTAAACAATCATATCATAATGTGTTTTTTCTTCCCATAAAAATATTTATGTATTATATTTTTCTCTTTTATTGCATTGGTTAGATCATCTAGCATCAAGCTGAATTGTAGCTGTCATAGACTTTTATTTTGTTAGTAATATTAGTGAGATGCCTTCTGTGCTATAGTGCAACATTTCCTAACTAACTGGACAGGGGAAGAACAAAGGACTCAGGAGTTAAAGAAGCTTGAGAAATAGCATTTTAAGGTCCCCACCCTTTCTAGGAGAGCCACAAAACAAACATATTATACTAAACATATACTAAAGCCTCTGATAAATCCCCTAGTGAAAAAGAATTCTGTTTGATTGGTTTAGGTTATTTGCTCTGGGAAAGGCTATTTTTTTCTAAATACACCTGTGAATGCCTCCTCCCTTAATACAAGTCTGAGAAACCCTTTGTTTCTCTTGTCTCATCTTTGAGCATTGTGCTTCCCATCGATTTCTGACAAATATCTTTTTTTCCCCCCAAATCATGTAAAGGAAGTTGAGTACTTTTTTAAACTCAGGAATTGATATTGCATTTTATCAAATGCCCTTTTCAATTTATTGAAAGATCGTCTAATTTTTCTTCTTTATCTCTTACAGCTAGTGTCCTGGCAATGGTAATGGCTGCTAGTAATGGAAAAGTGGAGAAGGTGAACTTTCGAGTACTGTTACAGGCTGTTGCAATACTCTGCCTGACAATTATTAGCTATGTGAAAGGTGTCAAGGTAACTTCACCTAGCTGTACCTCCTTGTTCATAAAATGGAGTGAGGTTGCAGTTACCTAAGAAAGTACAGTTAAGTGTTTGGTATAGCGCTTGGTGAAAAGTGGGCACCCAACAAATCCTGACCTCTGACAATATCTTTTATTTATTGTTGCATATTAATAATGGCAGCTGTTAAAAGCTTGGTGATTTTTAGGATGCTATGAATTTGACAACATTTACGGTTTTAGTTTTAGGATTAGTCCTTTTAGGTCATGCCTGCCTTTCCTTGTGACAATTATGGCAATTTTTTTCTCGAGTACCACTGTTTTACCTAGATCTTCAGTTTTAGCTGTGTTTGTGCTTTTATTGGGATTCTTATTCCTAATTTTGAATATTTTTTTTCTGCTTTTTTTCTTACTCAGAGTTCTTAGGTATTTATCTATTTCATTGATAGTAGAATAGGTTTCAAAATCATTTTTCAATTTCTAGGAATGCTATACTTTCAGGTACTTAATTTCTGTTTCTGTCTCTATGGGTTAGTTGTTTTGACTCTATTTGGCTTTACTTAGTTGTTTTTTTATTAATGACTTTATAAGAATGA
>RJWT010023838.1:0-16683 GCA_004365215.1 Cuniculus paca | reverse complement strand
GTGCAGCAGGATCACCCGTGGCCTAATGCCATGCTGCCATGGCAACATGAATTTTAAGCAGTCACCGGCAGAACCTGCCTCTTCTATTTCTGCAGCCCTGAAGCCTGCTCTCTATCTGGGATGCCCCCCAGTGAGGGACCAGTGTGTGTCAGGGGCACCTGAGGCATTTTCTGGGATCAGGATAACCCATCCCAATAGCTGACATCCTGAGGCCTGATTGGATGATTGGACAGGGAAGGGGATTCACACTTACATTTCCTGAGACAGAATCCATTAGTGAGGAGGATGCAAGGGTACAAGTGGCCTCAAGCGCAGAACGTCAGTAAGGATGCTGAAAGAGCCCCACCTCATCTCTCCTCTTTAGGGACAGGCTTTCCTGCATCCCTGGATACCAAGATGCTTGCACAGTGCCCAGTCACAACGATGTCACACCCTCACCTGGAGACAGACCATGTTTTAAAATGACTCAAAGTGCAATATCACTGATGTCCTGGGAAAGATTTTCTGATTTGTGGTTAAGTCTTACACTGGGACAACCAGGACACCCAACTCACAGACAAAGTCCCACCAAGGCTGGGTCATCTTTGCAGGATGCTAAGCTCAGAGGTCAGGCAGGGAGGATATGTCCAGCCATCTCTCTAGTCATGCCCACTGTCCCTGTCTTCCAAAGGTGAGCAATTGACAGGCAGGACACCAAAGCCTCAGCATCCTTGGCCTCTGGAAGAAGCCCAGGTGGTCTCCTGCTGTGTAAACGCCAGCACAGACCATGTCAGAGTATTAGTAACAGTTCTGACTGAGATGAAAAGAAATGATTAATCTCATACATCCATTGTTGGAAGCAATCTAAGTTAGTATAGGCTTTTAAAAAGGCAATTTAGCATGGTAGATTGGTCTTTAAATATGCACCATCTTTAACCAGCAGCTCTGTTTCTGTCTTGGGAAAAAACAAGAGAAACGTACAAGGATGTTCGCTGCAACAGTGTTTTCATGAAAAATTGGAAACAACTTAATGTTCATCTTTAGGAGAATAATCAAACTATGGTACATGATTACTGCATTAGTCTTCTAGAGCTGCCATAACTAAGTACCATATACCAGGGGCTTCAAGCAACAGGAAGCTGTTCTGTCACAGTTCTGGAGGCTGGAAGAAATCAAAGTGTTGGCAGGGCCACACTCACTCTGATGCTCTAAGAAAGGATCCTTACTTGCCTCTTCAAGTCGCTGCCTGTGCCCCGCAATCCGTGGTATTCCTTGGAATGTACCTGCGTCATTCCAGGCTCTGCATCCTTTTCACATGTGTGCCTTTGTGCACTGCTTGCTCTTCTTACAAGACTCCAGTCCTTTGGCTTGTGGACCACTGTCATCTACTATGACTTGTGACTCATTACAATTGCCTTTAGGGATTGAAAAAGGCACAAAACTTCAGACCAACGACAGCTAGGAAGTTATTGGCTTTTTCTCCTGTTTTGACAAGCATGCTGGAGATCAGTGGGGGATGGAAAAGTAAAGTAATAAAAGGATCACAAACTTACAGTATTCATCTCAATGTATAAAGTAAACATCTGGATGTTTGCTGTATAATTAGCTTTGTATCTCAATAACAGAGGAGCCAGTATCTTCCATACCCGAATCCTGATGTGTGTGTGGTGTAGCCGTGGACTCTGTACAAAGCTGAAACTGTGGGCATGACTCCTGCCCTACAGAAGTTCCCAGAGTTGAAATATATCACGACGAATAGAACTCAATGACCTTGAGAGTGACAGACAGTCCCAAGAGTACTGTGTAACCCAGTGCTTCAAATTCTCTTGTCTTGAAGCCAAACAAGGGGAAAACATGGACATTTGGCAAGAAACCATGGCTGTCAACAGTGCACTCAAAGTAGAAAATCTTGTAATTTAGGTTGTGTGCGTGTGTGTGTGTGTGTGTGTGTGTGTGTGTGTGTAACTAGGGAATGAACTCAAGGCCTTCACTGTGAGCTACACCGCCAGTCTTTTCTTCATTCTTTATTTGGAAACAGGGTCTCATTAATTTGCTAAATTGTCCAGGCTGTGCCTGAATTTGCAATCCTCCTGCCTCAGCCTTCCAGAGTACTGAGACTGCAGATGTGCACCATCATGCCCAGCTTGTAATATAGGTATTTCTAATATTAAATTAGTAACATGCACAACAGAAGCCAAGAATTTAAGCTCAAGTCTTTGGGCCCTCCTGAGTGTGAAGTGTGTCATGCTTCTAACTATGTAATTCTCTGCTCCTTTCTCATCTCCAGCCAGCTCTTAACCCCTGGACTTCCAGGAACTGAATCCCAGAAGATATTTTGTCAATTCCTCCCAGAGGTGACTGTCACTTTCATTCTGTGCCTACTCACTTTTTGTCAGTAACATTGCAGCATACAATTTTGCATTTTTTTGAAGTTTAAACGTTTTGAGGTTATTTTCTTATGTTTCTGGCCATCTCTACCAAATGTTCCTAAAGGAAACCGAAACTCTTCACACATCATCCCAGTACGCACATACAGCCAGATAGTTTTACCAGATAGTTATGAAAATTCTAGTCCCTTTCATTACAAGCTCCATCAAGCACAGCCACTTGAAAATGCTTGGTTAATACAGCAGTCACTGGGGCACTGTTTGGAATGTATCTGTTTGTTTTATCATGAACGGTAGCCTGATTCTTGGCAGGCCCCACCCAAGACCATTTGAATCAGTCTCAGGGACAGGGCCAAAAATCTGTTTTAAAAATTACTCTAGGAGAATTCCAGAAAGATGGCAGAGCAGTGAGCAACAACAAATCAACCTCTCCAAGATTCAGAATCCACACACTGGAAAATAATAACTTGAGGTAAAAAGTTATTGAAGAAAAGAAGAAGGGAGGTGGATTCCCAGGACTCAAGAAGTATCAGAAGGGAAAACTGGAGCCCACATAGAAAATAAAGAGATAGACATCAATGCAGAAAAAGAAGGGGAGAAATCTACACTTGCCCTGTGACTCCTGGCTCGTGGTATAGAAAGGAAGACTGAATCTACAGAGACATAGTGAATATGGGTGACTGCAGAGGCCACCGGGGAGAAACACATCAGTGGGACAGAGCAGTGGATGCTGTGTGCTACAAGTACTGGTGAGCGACTCCAGTCCAAGTGACTGCAGTGTTACCTGGAGACAGTGCTTGATTGCACACATTTTAGGGAGGGGCCAACTGAACCCCACAGTTGGCTTCATCTCAGGGCTCCCAGTGTTAAAAACCCTCAGTGACTGAGTGAGGACATCTACAGGAGACGACCAGGGTCAGAGAGCAGTGGTCAGACTGCCAAGAGACACCCAGAGTGTTATAAGCTAAATGAATCAGGTCTTGACCCCATGACCAGAGACCAGGATCAGCCTGAACATCTGTGAATTTGAAAGTACCAGCCCCAACATCCCAACCTAATCCTACTGAAAGCTTGCTAGGATTATCCAACTAGGATCTGGGCTCTGACTGCCTCCTTAGTCTACCAGTGAGAGCAAAATCATACCCTGAATTGGACACTACCCTTGAAGATAACCACAGACTTAAAAATCACAGAGAAATTTCTTTTCTTTTCTTCAGTTCATCACTTGCGAGCTTTTTTTGGTTGTTGTTATTATTGTTGTTGTTCTTCATTTGTGTGTGTGTGTGTGAGTGTGAACACTGTTTTTAGTTTAGTTTAGTTTAGTTTAGTTTAGTTCTTGTTTTTTGTTTCTTCCTTCTTTCTTTCCCTCCTGTCTTTGCCAGTTTTCCAAGGCTTGAGTAATCTTCCTTTGTCCTTCAGCCTTGCTTCTAATCTCTTTATCTTCTTTTATTTCTCTATTCTTTCTCATTTTTCCTTTTAAGTTTTCTTTCCTTAGGGTAAAATTTCTCTATTGAGTGGGTATTTACTACATATAAATTTTTTATTTTTCTGAGATTTTGTTATATACCTATAAGTCTTGCACTTATGTTTAAAGGCAACATATTAATAGTTATCAATCTGTCATTTTCCAGTCTGTGTTTGATGCTATTATTATTACTGATTGTACTATTTTAGCGAAAGTGATATAGTTGTTGTGATCAATTGATCCCCCTTGTATGCTAATACCTAGACTGTCTGGGGGTCATAAACAATAGGACGGTCCAGCACCAACGAACTGGGAGTAGGCCCAACAGGCAGCAACCTTTCATCCCTAGTAAATTGAAGAGGTAGGATCCTAGGACAGACTCAAAGGCCAGTTATGCCTAGAAGACATCTCTGAAAAGTAGTCATTTCATCAAGAAGTCATAATACTAGTAATGAAGCAACCTACCATAAGCAAATTACAAGCTTCAATGCAGAAAACAAATAAGAAAAAAAAAAAAGAAAAGAAAATGATAAAACATGGAATCAATATGCAACCCATAATCCCCCAACTCATCCAAGGCAAATCAAGGGGGTATCAAGGTGGAAGAAGTCAAAAGCCACCCAACTGAATCTTATGAAATGGTAGCAGCAGAAGTAGCAGAACAGATCAATTAGTTGCTACAGATTAGGTAGCAGAACAGATCAAAACCAATATAATTAAAGCAATAATCAAAATGAAAAAAATGTTTAGTAAATCTAAAGTACATACAGACAAAAATAGATGAGCTTAGGAAAGCATTAAAAGCATAAATGCTCAGCATAGAAAAGAAATGGATTCCATTAAACAGACTCAAATAGAAAGCTAGGAGATTAAAAATCCTACTAAAAATGTATACAGCAGAATCAACCAACATGAATATACAATATCATACCTAGAAGATGGATGTGGTTCACAATCATCACATGAAAGACTTCTTAAAAATAGCAAGGATAGCTGAAGCAGAAGGATTGCTGTGAGTTCAAGGCCAGCCTAAACTACATAGTAAGACCCTGTCTCAAAAAATATATATATATAGCAAGAGACCATGAAAAACCAATCCAACAGCTTGTTAGATGATGGAAAAAAGACTAATATAAGATGAATGGAAATCAATGAAGAATCAGAAGATAGCAAAAAGGACATAAAATACCTGTTTGCAGAAGTAACAGCAAAAAATTTTCCAAGAATAGAAAAAGAATTTGAGAAACAGATAAGTGAGGCATACAGAACTCCAAATAGTCATAATCAGGAAAAAACTACACCAATGCATACAATAGTCATGAAGCTCAACACAAGAAGAGAATACAAAAAGCTGTTTGAGAAAAGAAACAAATCAACTATACAGAAAGAACCATGAGAATCACAGCAGACTTCTCAGTTCGAACCTTTAAATCAGAAAGAGCTTGGAGTGAACATTTTTTCAAGCACTAAAATAAACTACCTCCTTTGATGTCCCCACACAATTATCTTTCAGAATCAATGGAGAAATAAGATACTTCTCATGATAAAGAATACCTGAAGAAATTTATGACCACCAAACCAGTCCTCCAAAAAGTTCTAAAGGATGTTCTAGAAAAAGATAATGAAGACAGCAATTCCAAGAATCCCTATAGGATGAGTCTACCAAGCAAGACGAGCAATTAAACAGAAGAGAAGGAAAGATAACCTTTTCTTGCTAAATAACAGGAAAATAATATGACAAGGATAAGTCAATACATACCAATTATAACCATTAATGTGAATGACCTTGATTCACCAATCAGTAGGAGAAAATTGGAAGAATGGATCAGGAAACAAGATCCAACAATATGTTGCATACAAAAACACATTTAACTCAAAGAGACACTCATATACTGAGAGTCAAAGGATGGGAAACAATACTCTTTGTGACAGGAGCCCATAAAAAGCAGGGATAGCTATTCTATTTGCAGTCAAAATGGATTTCAAGCCAAGACTGATCAGAAGAGATGAAGAAGTTGCTATATACTTGTCAAGGAAATGATCCAAGAAGAAGAGGTAACAATTATAAATATATATGCACCAAAATACCAATGCACCCAACTATATAAAACAAGCACTAATATATGAAAAATCAAATAAGCACTAATAAAATTGGAATGGGAAACCTGAATACCCCACTGTCACAGATCAACTAAACAAAAAATTAAAGAAATACTAGAGCTGAACCAAACCTCTGAAGAAATGGACTTAGTGGATATATAGAGTGTTCCACCCAACAACAGAATATATATTCTCTGCAGCACACAAGACCTTCCCCCAAATAGGCCAAATACTAGCTCATAGAACATGCTTAAATAAATGCAAAGGAATTTAAATTGTACCATGCATATTATCAGATCATAGTCCAATGTAACTGGAAATCAATGGGAAAAGAAACCACAAAAACTCCATAGACAGTCACAGATGAAATTAAAGAAGAAATTAGACCGTTTCTACATTTAAACAATAATGCCAGTATTACACACCAGAATTTATGGGACACTATGAAAGCAGCCCTACAAGAGATATTTATAGTGGTTAATTCTCACATCAGAAGGACAGAGCAAGCTCAAATAAACAACCGAATGTTGATCTTCAAGATACTAGAAAAAGAAGAGTGAGTTAAACCAAAAGCACATATGTGGGAGGAAATTATAAAAATCAGAGCAGAAATTAATATAATTGAGACAAGAAAACAGCACAAAGAATCAATGAATCAGAGTTAGTTCTTTGAAAGATGAAATAAAATAGACAAACCCTTAGCCAACCTTATTTTTAAAAAAGTAAACAAAGACTCAAATTCATGCAGTTTGGAATGAAAATGGTGAAATCACAATGGATCCAGTGGAAATCCAGAAGATAATCAGTACCTACTTTGAGAACTGGTACTTCAAGATATGGAAAAGTTAAAAGAAATGGACAAATTCCTAGATACATAGGAGTTACCAAACCTGAATCAAGAATGTATAACAATTCTAAATAACCCAATATCAGTCAATGAAATTGAAGAAGTAGTTAAAAAAAAAACAAACCCAAAAAACCTACCACCACCACCAACAACAAAGCCCAGGTCCTGATAGATCCACTCCTGAATTCTACAAGAATTTTAGGGAAGATATAATGCTACTATTCCTCAAATTCTTTAATGAAATTGAAAGGGAAGCCATACCCACAAGCTTATTCCTGGAAGCAAACATTACGCTGATACCAAAACCAGAGAAGGATCAAGCCAAAGAGAGAGAGAGAGAGAGCACTATGAGCCAATCTCCTTAATGAACATAGATGTAAAAATCCTCAATAAGATACTGGCAAACAGAATGCCACAAATCATCACCAAGTAAGATTTATCCTAGGGATTTGGGTATGGTTCAACATATGCAAATCAACAAATATAGTACACCACATTAACAGAACCAAGGACAAAATCCATGTGATCATCTCAGTAGACACAGAAAAAGTATTTGACACAGTTCAACATCTATTCATGATAAAAACTCTACAGAAAATTGAAACCAAAAGCCTTTATCTCAATCTGATAAAAGCCATCTATGACAAACCAATAGACAACATCATACTAAACAGCCAAAACTTGAAAGCTTTCACTCTAAAAACAGGAACAAGACAAGGATTCCCACTATCATCATTCCTGTTCAATATAGTTCTGGAAACATTAATGAAAACAATTAGACAATAGAAAGGAATAAAAGGAATAAGGATAGGGAAGGAAGAAACTAAACAATCATTATTTGTGGATGACATGATACTCTACATAAAAGATGCCAAAAACTCCACCAAAAGACTTCTAGATTTAATAATCAAATTCAGTAGCATACCTGGGTACAAAGTCAACACTCAAAAATCAATATCATTCTTGTATACAATCAGCAAACTCACTGAGAGAGAAATTAGGAAATGCCTTGCACAACAGCATCCAAAAAAAATGAAATGCCTAAGAATCGATCTAATAAAAGAAGTAAAAGACTTTTACACTTAAAACCACAGTACTTTGAAAAAGTAAATCAAAGAGGATATCAGAAAATGGAAATCTATCCCTTATTCTTGGATAGGAAGAACCAATACAATGAAAACAGCCATACTTCCAAAATTTTTATATAGATTTAATGCAATCCAAATCAAATTACCAGTAGCATTCCTCACAGAATTATAGAAAACAATCCTAAAACTTATTTGGAACCAGAAGAGGCCTAGAATAGCAAAAGCAAGTCTGGGCTACAAGGGCAAGGTAGGGATCACAATTGCTGACTTGAAATTGTACTACAAAGCTACTATGATAAAAATAGCATGGTGCTAGAAAAAAAAAAAAAAAAAAAAAAAAAAGCAAAGCAGACCAGACCAGAAGATCATTGGAACAGAACAGAAGATGCAGAAACTACTCTAAGCACATACTCAGCTACCTTATCTTTGACAAAGGGATCAAACACCTTCACTGCAAGAATGATAGCTTGTTTTATAAATGGTGCCAGGAAAACTGGCTTTCCACATGCCAAACATTGAATCTAGACCCATATCTCTCACCATGTACTAAATGAAAATCAAGATGGATCAAAGATCTAAATATTAAAACAGAAACGCTTAATCTGCTCAAAGACAGACTAGGTAAAACTCTTGATAACATAGCTGTAGGCCAAGATTTTATGAACAAATCCCAATTGCACAGGAAATACTACAAAGAATCAACTTTGGGGCTCACATCAAATTAAAAAGCCTTTGCAGAGCAAAAGAAACCACCAACAGAGTGATGAGATAGCCCACAGAATGGGAAAATTTTTTACCTGCTCCAGCTACTTCTCAGACAAAAGACTAACATCTGGAATATATGAAGAACTAAAATAAATAAATAAATCAAACAAGCCAGACCCCCAAATTTAAAAGTCCAATCCAAAAATTAGCATCTGAAATGAATACACACTTCTCAGATGAAGAGGTACAAACAGAAAATAAACATGAAAAAATGCTCAACATCACTGGTCATAAACAACAATTTATTCCATCTCCAAAAGGCATGGCTATCATTAAGAAATCAACCAATAACAAATGTGGATGAGGAACACTTTTCCATTGCTGGTGGGAGGGTAAACTGGTATAGCCACTATGGAAATCAGCATGGAGATTTCTCAGAAAAGTAAAAGTAGAAGTTCCATTTGATCCAGCTGACTCCCTCCTAGGTATATTTCTGAAAGAGCTAAAAGCATCGTACCACAGTGACGTATGCATACCCATGTTTATAGTAGCAAAACTTGTAATAATAAATCTTGGAAACAGAACACATGCCTATCAACAGATGAATGGATAAAGAAAATATGGTTTTTATATACCATGGAGTACTAATCAGCTATAAAGAAGGATAAACTTGAGTCATTTGTAGGAAAATGGATGCACCACAGCACCATAATTTTTAATGAAATAAATCAGGCACACAAGTTTATGTAGTGCATTGTTTTTCTTGTAAACAAGAAGCATACTAGAGGATAGATATTGGGAACCAAGAAGAAATGTTCAAATGAGAAGGGAACAAGGGAATGGGGGTAGGAGAGGAAGGGAAAAGGAAAAAAAGAATAGAAGGGAAAAATGGAAACAAAGCTTTTGTGAATGGAGAGGGGAAGAAGGGTTGAAGGGGTGAATGAAACAAAAAAGAACAATCAAGATATGCCATACACAGGTACGAATTCCTTGTGTTGAATGTGATCAATATGCATGACAAATATATGCTAGTAAAAAATATAAAGTTAGAAAAAATAGTATCCTTCTAGCATCTACCGGGTTCCAGGCACTGGTCTAAACTTTTTACATAAATCAATTCATAATTTTCCACACCCCTAGGAGGTAGCATTACTC
This sequence comes from Cuniculus paca, assembly GCA_004365215.1. Classification (NCBI taxonomy): domain Eukaryota; kingdom Metazoa; phylum Chordata; class Mammalia; order Rodentia; family Cuniculidae; genus Cuniculus; species Cuniculus paca. The sequence goes on along the minus strand of RJWT010023838.1, from coordinate 6,957 downwards.
TGTTCCTATGTTTACAGATGAGAAAAATGAGGTTTGCAGATCCTCAGTAGGATGCTTAAGGTCACTCAGCTAGAAAAGGGTAGATTCTGAATCTACTGTGATGCCTGGGTGTCTCTTAGTTGTCACACTCTGATACCAAAACCAGAGAAGGATCAAGCCGAGAGAGAGAGAGAGAGAGAGAGAGAGAGAGAGAGAGAGAGAGAGAGAGAGAGAGAGAGAGAGAGAGAGAGAGAGAAACTACAGACCAATCTCCTAATGGAAGTATTGTAATTGTGAGTTTAGAAGTATGATCCCCATCTGAACTCTGAATCCTTGAGAGTAGGGCCTGATTTTACTCCTGAAAGTGTAACAGAATCCTCTTGGGATTTTCATGAAGCTTGGATAGATGGATGCATATACTGGGAAGGGGGAAAAAATCTCCCTCTACCAATTTTTGTTCAGTGGTCAAAGGCTTGCTAATTAACTGACAAAAGACTTTTGTGGAATCATACAGTATTTTTTTCTTTATGACTGGCTTACTTCACTTAGAATAATGACTTCAAGGCTCACATTGTAGCATGTGTCAAAATTTCTTTCCTTTTTAAGACTGAGAAATATTGTATTGTACTTTTTTTTATCCATTCCTCCATTAATGGACATTTGGCTTACATATGCTTTTGGATTATTGCTAGCAATGCAGTTATGAACACAGGTATGCAAATAATCTGTTCAAGTTTCTGCTTTTGTTTTTGGGTGTATACTTAGAAATGGAAATATTGGATCATTTGGTAATTCTGTTTTTAATTTTTAATGACTCATCATACTATTTTCCATGGTGTCTGCATCAATTCACATTTCTACCAGCAATGTATAAGAGCTCAAATTTCTTTTTCTAATTGTTTTTGTTTTTGTAATAATCACTGTAACTGACATGAAATGATATTCCATTGTGGATTTAATTTGTACTTCCTTAATGATTAATGATGTTGAGCATTTTTTATGTACTTATTGGAATTTGTATACTGTATCTTTTTTAAAATTTCAAATCACTTTTTACGGAGTATAATTGGCAAACAGAATCATATATTTAAGATGTACAATATTATGGTCTAGGATATATACATATACATTGTGAAACGATTACTACAATCAAATGAATTAACATAGGCATCACTTCACATACTTATACCAGTCCTTAACTTCTCCACATAGAAACATTTTATAATAGCACAAGTTTTAAAAAAACTATTAAAAAAAGAAAAATGAGTTTGTCATCTCACTATAAGAGATAGATTAAAACAATTAAAGGAACACTATTCTACATAATTTCTTTACCTCTCTATACATTAGTACAGCTTTTAAAATTTAAAAAAAAAAAGCTCTTCCGGCAAGATGGCAGAACAGTAAGCAGCAAAGTAAACTCTTTCTGAGAGAAACAGTTCAGATGTTGGAATACAACATCATGGAGAGGACAAGAAAGAGGGAAATGGGCCCCCTGGACCCAGGGAGAATCTAAATTATGGCTTGAAGCCCACAGAGAGAATAAAAAGGAGAATTAAAATGAAGAAGATGGTGGTGGCTGGTGTTGCCTTAGCCTGGAGCCAGACTCACCCTGCCAGAAGAGCAGTTGAACCTGGGGAGGAGCAGTCACAGTTGTGATTGTGGCTGTGGTCACGGTCGTGGTTGTGGTCGCAGTCATGGTCAGGGTCGCATTCGTGTTTGACCTCAGAGGTCTCAGAAGAGAGGCTCAGCAGTGGAAGAGAGTGGCGGATGTGGAGATCTGCACTGGCTGGTAGTGAGTGCATCCCCCCCACAGGAAAGCAATTGGCCGGGAACTGTTTTGGAGTCTGGCAGCATAAGCCTGAGGCTAGGACTGCTGCTGGCTTCTTCCAGCAGTTCCAGGTTGTGGGTGGACCCTCAGAAGTTGCTTGGACTGAGTTCCGCTCTTCTGTGCATTACAGACAACATCATATAGGTTCCTAACCAGCTTAGATCCACAGGCCTTGGCCACTTCCACTCCCATGCAAACCGGGGTACCCAGCTCAGTGCAGAGGCAACAGAGCCCATCATCAGATACCCGTAGCCAGCACTGGCTAGAAAAAGCAAACAACCTTCCAGAAGCTCCAGGGTGTGGGTGGACACAAGGAAGTTGTTTGGACTGAGTTCCATGCCCATGTGCATTCTAGACAACATCACTTAGGTTCCTAACCAGCTTAGATCCACAAGCCCTGGCTAGCTCCACTCCTGTGCAAACTCCAGGGGCCCTTGTGGGCTGGTACCCAGCTCAGTGAAGATGCACAGGTGCCCACCGTCAGATGCCCATAGCCAGCACTGGCCAGAAAAGTTGAACAGTCTCACTTCGGAGAAGTGGTAGCCAGTGCCAGAGGTGCCTGGGACCACGCTACCCATGTGTGTGGGAGAAATCAGGAATATGCCAAGATGAAGAGGGAGAGGGCAATCTCTGGCATCCAACCCAAGCAGCACAAATCCAGGAGAGGTAAACACAGAGGAGATCAAGAGTCGACCACCTGAAATGTCTGAAATGATGTCAACCGAAGTAAAGAAACAACTTCATGAAGCTATAAGAGAAATTCTATTCCAGGTAAAAGAAGAAATGAAAAACATAATAGAAGAATTACTAAGCATTTCTAAAGGAGACACAGATAAAAAAGATAGAGGAGCATAGGAAAATGAGGGAAACCATGAATGAACAATATAAAAGAGATTTAGAATGCATGAAACAGATTCAAAGAGATATCCAGGAAATTAAAAACTCCATTGAAAGCTGGAAACACCACTTGAAAGAAACTGAAGACAGACTTTCAAACCTTGAAGACAGGTTTGCAGCTTGTGATCGTGAAAGGAAAGAGCTCTTAAAAATAACAAGGACTCAGGAAATAACAATTCAATGGCTGCAAGACAATTCAAAGAAATATAACTTAAGAATGAAAAATGTGAGTGAAAAAGCAGGTGTCAAGACAAATGACATCAGGACCCTATTTACAGAAATAATTTCTGAGAACTTCCCAAGCATGGAAAAAGAAAGTGACATCCAAATAAGTGAAGCATATAGAACTCCAACTAGCCATAACCAAAACAAATCTACACCCAGACATGTAATAATCAAGATCCCAGAAATTCAACTCAAGAACAGAATATTAAAAGCTGTTAGAGAAAAGAAACAGATCACCTATAAATAAAAACCCATCAGAATCACAGCAGACTTCTCAACACAAACCATCAAGTCAAGAAGAGGCTGGAGCGAAGCATTGCAAGTCCTGAAAGAAAACCCAATCCAGACTTCCAACCCAGACTGAAGTACCCTGAAAAACTTTCTTTCAAAATTAATGGAGAGGCAGATCATGCAGGACCCAGGAAGACAAGGAAAAGCCAGAAACTCCTGAGAATCAGCCATGCTGGGACCGGGAAGAGCTGATCAAGGATCCAATTAGCCAGCCTTCCTGGTAAGCTGTGCAGATTGTGCAGGACCCAGAAAGACAAGGAAAAGCCAGAAACTCCTGAGAATCAGCCATACTGGGACTGGGAGGAGCAGATCAAGGATCCAACTAGCCAGCCTTTCTGATAAGCTGCACAGACTGTGTGGGACCCGGGAAGATAAAGAAGTCAGTGTCTCCTGTAAGCCTACCAGCATGCAGACTGAAAATTATCAAACCCTCTCACCCCATAAGCCACCAGCTGGTTTGGAGGTCAACCTGAGCTAATAGCAATTGAGGTACAAAAAGCACCTGAAGGATTGTACTGTTAGGTTGAATTTACAGGCATGGGGTTGACAGTCTGAGCATGTATAAGAAGGATAATGGTATGCAATATGGTAAATATGAAGATTTTTTTTCTGTCTTGTTTTTAAAGTCTAACAATGTTCTCACTATTTTGTTTTATTCTTACTAATTTTTTTCTTTACTGAATATTCTATTTTGATTGGTTTTATTCTGTTTTGTTTTGGTCTGATTTTGCTGTAACTGATGGAATGGAAAACTACTGTGAAGATAACAACATACACTATAGTAGCCATTGTTCTTTTCCCATTATCCTGCTTTGATATTCTGTACCAATTTCACTGCTGTGTTTTGACTGAATTTATTCTGTTTTGTTTTGTTGGGTTTTACTATCTTTAAAATAAAAAATTAATGGAGAGACAAGATACTTCCATGACAAAGAACAACTCAAGGAATTCATGACCACCAAACCAACCCTACAAAGAATACCAAAGGACATTCTAGAGAGAGATAAAAAGACCATGGTCTCAGGAACAATGGCAGAGGGGGACCATCAAGTGGGGCCAGTCGATTGAATAGAAAGGAAAAATAGGGAGCCAATATGCAGGAAAATAGCATGGCAGAGACTATGCAGTACAAGAGGGCCTCAAGGCACCAATAGAAAGAAACACAGGCAGAGCGGATCAGGAGACAGGATCCATCAATATGCTCAATACAAGAAACACATTTAACTAGAAAGAAAATTCATAGACTGAAAGTCAAAGGAGAGAGAACAATGCCCTAAGTGACAGGGAGCCAGAAAAAATGTAGGGGTAGCCTGCCCATCAACTGCAGAATGGATAAGAAAAACATGGCACTTCTTGTGGTGGAAACCTACTCAGCTATAAAGGAAGATAATCTCAAGGCTCTTGGAGGTGGGTAGAGACAACTTGAGATCATGCTCATGAATGAGATGGTTCTGAGTCACATGGGTGAATTTTGTGTTGTCTCCCTAGTATAACAAACTAAAGGAGTTAGTGGGATCCAAAATACACAATACATATTGGGAAAGTCAAAGAGGAGGAATTATCTGAAAAGGAAAGGAAGTGACCACTGTTAATCTATTATCATGATTTGAAACTGATATTGTCTTCATTGTTCTGATTAGTTTTATTTTATTCTGATTTGTTTGATTTTACTATACTTGATGCCATGGATAGCTATTTTAAAGATAACAAAATATATAATTGTAGCCATTGAGGATGTCCAATTATCTTGTTTCAAAACTCTGTATTGCTTTTATTGTTTTGTTTTGATTGATTTTACTCTATTCTGTGTTGTTTGATTGTAATATGTCTGAAGGTGTATGCAACTATTCTGAAGATAACGAGAAGCATTATGGTAGCCACTGCTGTTTTACTAGTATCTTGAAGTTCTGTATTGCTTACATTGTTCTGTTTTGTTTTGTTTTGTTTTGTTTTGCTTTGTTTTGTCTTTTACTGGTTTTCTTTTGTTCTATTTTGTTTGATTTTATTTATCCCTGATAAACATATATTGCAGATAACAAAAAGCATTGTGGTAGCCATTATTGATTACTTTTTACCCTGCTTAGAAGTCATGTACCATGTTCATTTTTTGTAGTGACTGACTCTACTCTGTTTTATTTTGGTTGTATTCTTTTCAAAAAAAATTTTTTTTAATTAAAAAAAAATTGGCAATGCCCGATGAACTGTTTTGTGGTCAGTTATTTCACTTAACAGAGTGTAGCAGACACCTTTTCACCTCAGTAAATTCATATCAACATCATGATCTTGAAAGTAAATTAGATCCAAAAGTTACAATAGATATAGCAAAAGGGAAAGAAAGTGCTCAAAGGGAATTCATATTGTTTGATCAATTTTGCATGCCTGTATCTGGTAACCTGAGCAACTATTCTGAAGATAACAATTCGCAATATAACAACCATTGTTAAATTCCCATCACCTTGTTTTGAAATCCTGTATCACGATTTTTGTTGTTATTGTCGTCATTTGGCTTTTGTTGTTGATTGGTTTGTTTGTTTGCTTGATTGCTTTTTCATTTTTATTTTTTTTTTTTTTTGGTACTGGGGATCGAACTCATAACCTCATGTTTGTCAGGCAGGCACTTGTGCCACTGAGCTAAATCCCCAGCCCAAAATCATTATCTTTTAACTATATAATTAATAACTTTTTCCCATCCCCCTTTACCCTCCCTCATATCCTGTATGATTTGCTTCCATTTGTCTAATAGTAACAGTCTCCCTTCTACTTTAATGTCATCTTTTAGATTCCACATACTGTATTAGGAAATACATACAATATTTGTCTTTCTGAGTAAAGCTTATTTCACTTAAAATTATGGTCACCAGTTCCATCCATTTTCCTACAGATGATATAATTCCATTTTTCATTACTATTGAATAATGCTCCATTGTGTATATATGCCACATTTTCTTTAGCAATTCATCTATTGATGGGTGCCTAGGCTGGCTCTATATCTTGGCTATTGTAAATTGTGCTGCAATAAATGGTTATACAGATATCTCTATAGTATGCTGACTTGAATTCCTTCTGGTATATACCAAGGGGTGGTATAGTTAGATCAAATGGTAGCTCTTACTTTTCTTGTTGCTGAGACAAAACATCTGACACCCAAAGTTAAAGGAGGAAAGGTTTATGCATCTTACAGTTTGTAGAGGTTTCAGTCCGTAATCAGCTGGCTCCAAGGCAAGGTGGCATGGCAGACAGGCACCACAGAGGAGAAATAGTTCATGGCAGACAGAAGGTAGCAGATCAAGCAAGGGACAACCACAGCTCCTTCTATCCCTTATATCTTATCCAAGCTACTTAGAGTGGGTAGCACTTACATCCTTAATCCTAGTACCCTTGATCCTAGCATTGCACCATGAATCAAGTTCAGCATCTCTAGATACACACTCTAGATCCAGCCACCTCTGAAAAATCTCCACCTATGAACTCATGAGGCTTTGAGGTGACATCTAAGTACAAACCATAACAGTAACTATATTTTTAGTTAGGTTGTTCTGTTTTAAGAAATGTAAATTAGCACAGCCCAATTTCATTTGTATTTCCACCAAGAGTATAGAAAGACTCCTTTTTCCCTGCATCCTCACCAGCATTTATTGTTATTTAGTTTTTGTATTTTTGATGATATTTCAACTGGAGTGAGATCAAATTTCATTTGCATTTCCCTAATGATGAAAGAAACTAAAATTTTTCTC